>CAUYRT010049991.1:0-15702 GCA_963574885.1 Lepilemur ruficaudatus
TTTCCTGTTTTAATTTTCTCCTCGGCATTTATCAGTCACACCAACACACTGTATGTTTTACTTATGTATTTCCTTTTTGCCTGTCTCTTCCTGACTAGAGTAGGGTCAGGGCCTCATCTGCTGTTTACCAACCATGTCTTCAGTGCCAACAGCTGTGCCTCACACGGGGAAGACCTTCAATAGTGCTTGTTAAATTAAAGGTCTGGCCTGGGGCAGTGGTTCATACCTATAATCCTAGCACTTCACAAGGCCAAAACGGGAGGATCGCTTGAGGCCAGTAATTCAAGACCAGCCTGAGCAAGAACAAGACTCTGCCTCTGCAAAAACTAGAAAAATTAGCTGAGTATGGTGGTGTGCACCTGTAGTCCCCGCTACTCGGGAGGCTGAGGCAGGAGAATTGCTTGAGCTCAGGAGTGTGAGGTTGCAGTGAGCTATGATCACACTACTGCACTCTAGCCCAGGTGACAGAGCAAGACCCTGTCTCAAAAAATAAAATAAAATTAAATTAAATTAAAGTTCTACCTCCTGAAGTGGACACAGTCATCAATTCCATTGTAAAAGCAAGGAGACCGAGGCACAGTGATGTCATTAAAATGCCCAGGGTTGGACCATTCCCAATCAGTGGCAGAGGCACTAGATTTGATTCCAGACAGGCAAATTCCAGAGAATGATTATTCAGACCAAGTCCACCCAAGTACAGCAGGACCATGCAAAGAGAGAGAGCCACTAATCTAATCTACAAGGTTCCCACAGTCTCCCAGACCTACCAAAGGGGCTGTCTGGCTTGCCTGTGGGCCATCTGCAGAACCTTTCACGACAGACATTATGATATCATGCTAACAACAGCGGCAGTGGCCACCATTCATCTGGTTCTCTATGTGCCAGGCACTGAGTTCTAAGCATTTCATATTGATCATGTCATTTAATTTTTTCACAACCTTTCTAACTAGCAGGCACTACTGTGTTCCCACTGGACACATAAGAACAGGTTAACTTGTGCACATAGACGGAAAATAGCAGAGATGGTAACTCAAAATTGGACTACTCTTGACTAAACCACCAAATGCCACCAAATGAGAAAAAGACGAGAGAGGCCATCATTCCTAATGGTGTGAGTCACAAGATCTGAAGAGCATAAAGTAAAAGGCTTAAGCAGGCACATGGAACAGTCATAGCTATGCATCAGAAAGATTATTGTGTCACCCAGTGGTTCTCCATCTGGGGACAATTTTGCCTCCCTCCCTCCATTCCACCTCCTGAGACATTTGACAATGTCTGAAGATATTTTTGATTGTCCAAACTAAGACAGTGCTACCGGCATCTAGCATGTGGAGGCCAGGGCTGCTGCCGAGCATCGTACAATGCACAGGGCAGCCCCCACAACCAAAATATCAACAGTGCTGAGGACATACATAGCAAAAGTAGGCAGTGAATGAGGTGCTGCATCATGCCACTGCAAGAAGTGCCATTCAAGTGAACTCTCTGGGAATAGCGCCTCCTGCAGGTGAGCCCTGTGCAGCAGGCTTGGCCATCCAAATTGACCCCAGCCACGGGGAGGTCCAAAGCAGGACCTGAGGGCAGGAGAGGAGGTCTGGAGAGCCCAGCAGGCATGGTGGCAAAAAGTGATTAAGACTTTTGCTTAGATTAGAATGGGGAGGAACAAAAAGGCAGGGAGCAATTTCAGAGCTACCCAATTACTTATTCAGTTCCTAGTTTCTAGTTTTTTGAGTACCAAATACACAAAGTACTATGATTCCATCAAAAAAAGAAATTCTCAACACTCTCCTAAATTTCTGATAAATCTATAAGTATGCCATCTAATTAGGAATTCCCCAGAATGAACTGCCAGATTAATTTGTCTGTCTAAAGCCACACTCCAGATGTCTTATTCATCGTAAATGATAGTATTCACTGAAATACATGTTTAACAGCCGGTGATTAACAAAGTGGTCATACTTTAAACGTTTAATTTGCTATCGATACAGTTTTTTAATAACAACTTGGAAAACAATTGCAAATTACACAATTCAATTTTCCAAATGAATTATTTTGTAACTAGACGAGGGAAACTGTTGAAATTTCTTTTGGTGTTTCAAGGGAAGATTAATACAATTGGATTTTTAAAAAGCACATTCCCTTAAGGAACTGGTATATTCCTGTCAGAATTATGCAATGAGTCTGCACTGTGTGGGAATATTAAGTACGTTTCTGGTGTGTGCAAAGTCAAAAGCCATTTAGGAAAACAAGGATTTGATTTCCAATTTTTCCCCTTCTTTTGCTGATGGTAATTTACAGATGATGATTTATTTATGTTTACCAAGTGAAAATGAGGCTTCTACCTAAAAGGCAATTTTCTGCCTTGCCTTTGTAGGCTGTATCCTAATTATTTTGTCCCTTGTGGGACTGGATGAATTAAGTGAGCAATTCACATTGTATATGCAAATTGCAAAGCTCTACAGAACCTTCAAATTACTTCATTTAAAAAAAAAAATAAATAAAGCCACTATACTACTGAAAATGAAAAGGCACAAGCCCCTTTAACTTTTGTAGGTTGTCTCTGAATATAAAAATAATATGAAAGCCATCCATTTCTGAGTCCACAATGTTTCTGAAGTATTAAACAATAACTAATAATAATTATTAGTATTACATAATTATTATGTTTAAAATTCCATCCTAAGTGGAATATCTCAGGAATGGAAAAACAAACACCACATGTCCTCTCTAATAATTGGAAACTGATGGGTACACATGGCACAAAGAGATGTAAAGGTCATTGGAAATCAAGAGAGCGGAAGGGGAGAGAAGGGGAGGGACAGAAACCTACCTATCGGGTACAATGAACACTATTCAGGTGATGAGCACACACTAAAAGCCCCAACTTAGGCATCAGAAAAGACACCCATGTAACAAAAACATCTGTACTCCCTTAACATGTTGAAATAAAAAAATTTCTTAGTGCTTATAATGTTCTAATAAGTATTTCTATTAAAATTTCCAAAAGATTTTGTATAATGTATTCCAAAACTTTGAACTTTTACATACCGTTTCCTAAAAAAGCACCAACGGCTTAAAGATACAATGCCAGTAAGTAGGGACAGACAGGCGGGAGAGACACGCTCAGTTCTAATCAAAAGTTGTGAGCACAAGATACTTTGTCACAAGTCTCCCCTCAGGACCTTTGAACCCAGCAGTTTAAGCAAACATTTTATAAAAGATTTCCTAAGAAAGAACAAGTGTAGACAGTTATATCCCAACCTCCACAGAGATGGCTTCATTCTTTCCAAAAATATCTACATGTCCTTGGTCACTTAAAATAAATTGGCCCAGCGCCTGTCTGAGTTATAAATTTGGACTGTCTCCCTGAAGAGCAGATCTTTATTTGTACATGTGAAATAGCTGAAATAATCCGTTTGTTCACTACGTCGTCCTTAAAAATAAAGTGCTTAAACTGAAAAGTTTACACCTGAAATTGATAGAAAGAGTAGAATCCGGCATGAGGGACAATTTCATAAGCTGTCAGTGGATATAATCTGGCAGTAGCCACAAAAAACTCAAAGGTGAAGGATATTCACCTGATAATCTTACTTCCAAGACTCTTTCATCCAAAAACCTTAGCATAAGCACATAAAGAAAGATGCATGAGTTCTTTACTATATTAGAATCTGTATTGCAAAAAATTCCAAAACTTTTTGTCCATTGATTTGAATATGCTTAAACAGATTATGGGGTATCACTACTGAAGAGTACTCCAGAGCTGTGAAATTAATGAAGTACAGCCATTAATTATTGACTAAAAATTATAGTCAAAACACGAGGGAAAGGGGACTAGCATAATTAGTGTGATCATATAATTGATCTCATAAACCAGAATATTTTGAATATGAAAGGGATTGCCACTAAAATTTATGCAAGAACCACAGACTCACCAAGTGTGTCCTGGAGAAATTTAGATTTATGGTCTACTTAAATATAATATATAATATGTATAATATGCAACAAATTATTTAATTTTTGCAGTAAAATTATAATCTACCTATGTGTGAGAATATGTTTGCATTTGTGTAGACAGAGGAAAGAGTTTTAAAAATGTACATTAACCTATTCGTATTTTTTTCTGAGGACAGAGACTAGGCCCAACATCAGATTTTTTTATTTTACTTCATACATTTCAGGACTGTTTACATCCATTAAAAGGAATGTGTGTTATTTTTACAATTTAAAGAGTAAGAAATGTGAAGAGAAAAAGAGAGGAAGAAAACTGCAACAAAAATTTAAAATGAGGTAAGTGGATTTCTATTTTTTTGGTAAATTATTTGTAGAGGTAGGGTCTTGCTATGTTGCACAGGCTGGTCTCAAACTCCAGGCCTCAAGGGTTCTTCTCACCTTGGCCACCCAAAACACTGGGATTGCAGGCATGAGCCATTGCACCCGGCTAAGTTTCTAGCTTTTGTCAACACAACTTCTTGAGCTGTGACTCTCTTGTGACTCATAACAGCCTGTGATTTCTCCTAGACCCCAAAATCACTGGATTAATTTTTCATCAACATGAGAAAACCCACCCTTTTTCTTTTGGCATTGGTTACAAAGAGCCGCTATGTGTTCTTGGATTCTGTTCCATTGTTTCTGCACACCTGCACGTGAAGGTGAAACCAGATACACTGAATGCTAGAGATACACGCTAATGATAAATTCATGTGCAAACACATATAAACTGGGGTGAAACCATCTACAATCAATGAATTTTGTAGGTAAAGTTCATTTCTGTCTTGTTTTTCTTATTTTGCCATGTGTATATGTGTGTTTCTTAAAAATACAACTAAGTCGAACAAACTAATAGTTCAGTGACAGACTAAACAGCTTAAATTTTCATAAACCCTCAAAAACCTACGGCTTTTTCCAAAATGCAAGGACAACTAATCATTATTAATGATTAGTCAACAATTATGGAGAGGAAAAGAAAATCATTTAAACTAGATGATTGTTTTAGCCGATCATAGGCCCAAAATGACTGGTTTGTACACATTACAAATTTTTGTGTACACATATACAAATTAGGTACTTAATTCAAAAGGGTTTAAAATTGAATAGTATTTAAACAAAAGAATCAGGTAAAAATTTATTAAAACATGTACAGGATATGGAGGCTGAACATTATAAGATACTGACGAAATAGATCAAAGAATCCTCAAATAAATGGAGAATCATACTATATTAGACTCAACATAGGAAAATGTCATTTCTCCCACAATTTGATCCATAGATTTAATATAATTCTTCTCAAAACCCCAACGAGGGTTTTCTATAGGCACAGACGAGCTTAGTTTAAAATTTTATGGGAAGACACGGGCACCATTATAGGACAGGCAAAACAACCGTGGAAAGGAGAATCAAGTGGAATGAATCACTCTACCTAATATTAAGGATTACCATAGGGATAGCTATGTAGACTGTCGGAAAAGCATGGAAAATCCAGGAATAGACCCACACAAATAGAACCAAATAATTTTTGACAAAGGTGAAAATGCAATTTGATAGGCAAAAATAAATTTTTTCAATAAATAGTAGTGGAATAATTGGACAAACACAAGTAGAAAGAATTGAACTCAACCTATATCTCAACCTTATAAATTCAAAATGAATCATGGACTTACATGTACAACTTAAAACTATACATTAAAAAAATGAGAAAATTCTCAGGATCTAAGGTTAGGCAAAGCGTTCTTAGACTTGACACCAAAAGCATGATCTATAAAAGTAAAAGTTCACAAAGTCGACCTCATCAAAATTAAAACTTCTGTTCTGCAAAAGATCCTGTTAAGAGGATGAAAAGACAAGTTATGATCTGGGAGAACATATTTGCTGCCACATATCTGGCAAAGGTCTAGTACCTACAATAGATGCACCCCCCCCAACACACACACACACCCTAAATGCAATAGTAAAAAAAAAAAAAATTAGAAAATGGGTAAAACATATGAGGAGACATTTCATAGAAGAATATATACAGAAGGACATTCAATATCAAGCCATTAGAGAATGCAAATTAAAACCACAATGAGATATCACTATTAAAAACGACTAAGATAGAAACACTGACATCACCAAACGCTGGTGAGAATGCGGAGGAACTGGATCATTCGTACATTGTTTGAAATGGTGCAGCCACTCTGGAGCAGTCGGGCAGTTTCAAACAAAACTAAACATGCGACTATCGTATGACCCAGCAAGCGCATTCTTGGAAATTTACTGCAGAGACGCGGGTGCCAGCGGGGCTGTGCAACAACTTACGGTCATTCAACTTGTGCATGAATGTTCACAGAAGCTTTATTTGTAACAACCAAAAACTAGAAACAACCCAGGTGTTCTTCAACGGAGGCACGTAGGCAAACCGTGCTAATGCACACCAGGATTACTCTTTAGCAATAAAAAGGAATGGACTGTTAATACACACGACAACTTGGATAAGTCTCAAGGGAATTATGTTGAGTGAAGAAAGCCAATCCCAAACTACTATTGTGTACTACACCATTCCATTCATATAATATTCGTGAAAACAACTAAAAAAGAATCATAGAAAAGAACAGATCAGTGCTGGCTGACGTGAGAGGGTTGGGGATGTGGCAACGCAGGGCAACACAAAGAATCCTTTAGTTGATGGAAGCGTTCTGTATCTTAACTGTGGTGGTGTGTACAGCTACCCACAGGTGACAAAATGTATAGAATTAAATACACACAAAGACGTGAATACAGGTAACATTGGGGAGATCTGAATAAGAACAGTGGATTGCAGCAATGTCAATATCCCAGTTGTGATATTATACTATAGATTTGCAAGATGATACCATTGGGGAAGCTGGGAAAATGACACATGTTATCTCTGTGTTATTTCTACCAATTGATACACATTTACAACGTATTCCTTGGAACATGTGTCTCCATGTGCCTCTGGGAAGGCAGGGAAGAGTAGGGTGAAAATAAACATTCCGGATCACGCTTCTTCACCATCCTCCATGCCTGCTTCAGTCGAAGCAGCTCGCATTTTATCTGTCTGACTACTGAGCCATCTGTAAAGGTATCACACGAAGTAAAGATTCTACTCCAGGGAGGCAGTGAGCCACAGTGGTCAGGAACGTGGGTTATGGAGCCAGCACGCCTGGGCTCGGACTCTGTGACTTCACAACAATATAATCATGAGTATGTCAATCAACTTCATTCATTTCGAGCTTCCTCATCTGTAAAATGGGTATAACGGTAGTGCCTGTCTTATAGGACTGCCGTGGGACTGAAGTAACATATATAAGTACTTTGTTCAATGACTATTTGGGCATAACGAGCCCTCAATAAATACCAACTATTATGATGACTGAAGTAAGCCCCTAGCTTAATGGTCCAAAGGTAAGGTGTATTTTAAAAGGAATTGTATTACTAATTTATTACTATGGGCTTAATGAATCAAAGACAGCATAAAGTGCTTATCTTATGTTACTTTAAAAAATATTCACATTAACCTTGCGAGGAAAGTCCTATTATCATTATCCCCATTTTATAAATTAGGGACTTAAGGAACAGAAAATATAAATGTCTAACACAAGGCTACTCAGGTGATGAATTGCCTTTATGACCCAGAACCAGTAGTGTCCTATTCTCCCTTTCACCACAAATTTAACCAATATTTAATGTACACATTATATTCCATATACCGATAAAGATGCCGAGGTCACAGGGCTGAACACACAATGCAGGATTTCTAGCTCCTTGGAACTTACTGTCTATTAGCAATAAACACATATACAAACAAAAGAACGGCCTAATTTCAATAGTGATAAATGCTATGCATTTAAGAGGTAGTATCTCCCCCTTATCTGCAGTTTCACCTTCCACAGATTCAGTTAATCACGTTCAATCACAGTCTGAAAACAGCTGAGAACAATATAATAAGATATTTTGAGAGAGAGCGTGCACATCCAAGTAACTTTGATTACAGTATATTGTTACAATTGTTCTGTTTTATTGTTGTTGTTAATCTCTTACAGTGCCTAATTTATAAATTAAACTTTATCATAGATATGTGTGTATAGGAAAAACCATACAATATATAGGATTCAGTACTACCCATGGTTCCAGGCATCCACTGGGGGTCTTAGAACATAACCTGTGCAGATAAGGGGGAACTACTGTCCTAAAGAAATGGGACTATGAGTCACACGGAGTACTAATATCTGAAAGAAGAGGAGAAACCACGAGGAAAATCTTTGTAGACCAAAGGAGCAGCAAGTGCAAAGGCCCTGAGGTATGATAAGTGAAAGAAGGCCAGTGTAGCAAGGTGGCAAGTGGCATAGGATGGTCTCAGAAATATGCTGTAGCAGAATGATGCAAGACCTTGGAGTCCATGATATTAGCCATGAGTTTTGATATAATTCTAAGCATGATGGGAAACCTCAAAAAAAAAATCCTTAAGCAGCATAGCTTTAAAACCATCTTGTACCTGCAACTCACAGGTGATATGTGATCCAATGTTTGTGACTCATGCCTCTGTGGATGTCACAACATGGGATTCACACCACCTTTAATCTTGTTGCAACCATGGCCGTACAACACAGCATATTTATTGTTTCTCTCTGATGTTGCTTTTTGTGTCTTCTTTGAAACCTGTCATGCTGTCATACAAAACACTCAGTTTTCCCATCACAATTAGGGTATTCTTCCAGAGAAGGCACAGAGACCACATCTACCCTCGACAGCTTTAATGGCGTTTTTGACTAAAATAATATTTCATGATGAATATGAGTATCTCTGATGAAAATCTTACTGTAGCTAAAGTATCCATAATGTTTTCTATCACAATGAATGTACATGCATAAACTATAACTGAAAGAAAATAAAACGCTAGGATACAAACCAAGTATGATGGCAGTTTTGTTTATAATTTACACATATTAAAATAGTAGGCTTACTAAATATAGTGCTGACTCTTGGGAAGATGATTGCATTCTCTTTCTATTATTAGTTCAAGAGGTAAATCAGATTTTTTTTTTTAAAGAGGGAAGCTTGCAGGCCAACACAACCTAGAGAAATAGTCAACTTGGTCCATGTTGTATTAAAAATCACACTTTAAATATTAAAAGTTTTCAACTAAAAAAATCTTTATTTATAGTTTCTCTTACCATACGACACGTGACAACCGTGAGCCCACATTTCCGTGAGACAGCAATAACCTGGTGTCGGATAACGTGAAAGTAAAAAGAACCAACAAGCAAAGGGGATAAAAAGAGAAGAGTGGAGGAAACGCCTTCGACATACAAAGTTGACGTAAGAAACATTTTCTAACGTTTACGGGGAAAGGCGCAGAGGTTTAAATTAAGTATGCTACTGAACGCTACACATGTAATCCGTAGAATATTTCTTAAAAATAATGTAATCATCAAAATTATTAAGAAAGAGTTGGTAAGAGACTGTATCAATGACCCAAATCATCAACTTTCTAAAGGAGAGAAATCTGCTGACAATGTTGAAAGTTAATAAGACACAAAAGAGAGGTATGCACGTATCATTTAGAGTTTCAGAAGCAACTACTAGGAAAATGAACACAAGAATGAAGATGGGATTGAGCCAAGAAAGGTGTGTTTTAAGGAGCTGTCACAACAAAGTACCACAAACTGGGTGTCCTGACCAGCAGAAATCTATTCTCTCTCACGATCCTGGAGGACAGAGTCCAAAATCAAACTCTGGGCAAAGTTGGTTGCTACCGGAGGCTCTGAGAAGGAATCTGCTCCATGCTTCTCTCCTGGCACCTGGCGGCTGGGGCAGTCCTCACCACCCTCAGCCTGTAGACACGTCACTCCCGCCTCTACCTGTCTTCGCCTGGCTTTCTCCCCTGTCTCTGCCTCATCTAATAAGGACACCGGCCATTGGATTAGGGTCCATCCACTGTCTGCCAGTAACCTCGCTGTAACTTGAGTACATCTTCAAAGACCCTACTTCCAAACAAAGTCACATTCACAGACACCAGGGCTTAGGACTTTAGCGTATCTTTTTTGTGGGTCAAAATTCAACCCACAACAAAAGAGTACGGTTGGAGCTAAGCACAGTTGCTTTTCGTGATGAGCTTTTCAATACTATTTGGTTTGTTTGACCTCATGCATGTTCTATATCCATTTTAACATGTAAATATTTATACAAACATGATGGGGTCATCTTTGCTATTAGAGGGTCTTCTCCATAAGGCAAGACCACGCTTAAGCTCGGATGACGGAGAATTTGGCTTGTGATTTGCATGGCCCTTTTTATTCCCAACATACCGGGGTTCTCCTAACATACTACTCTAAGGAGACCACAGATCATGTCCTGGGAACCCCATGTGTCCTTGGAATCTGAAGCACCTACTGTGTGCCAGATACTATGCTGGGCCCCGAGGATAGATCCAAAGACGAACAGAATATAGTTCCTGTCTTTAAGGAATTCAAATCCAACAGAGTGTCACCGCGTCAGGACATTCCTGGCTGTGAGTAACAGAATCCTCTACCCAGGAAATTTTACTGTGTCTCAAATAATCAGGATTCGACTCTTCTGTGCACGACAGAAAATCCAAAAGGATGGAGGCTTAAAGAAGATAGAAACTCATTTCTCACAGGAAAGAAACCCAGAGACGGATGGCCTCAGGCTGCCCTGGTGTTCTTGGGCGTCAGGGAGCACAGACCAGCCCCGGACGCCCAACTCTAGGCCTGCCCTGTTGCTGCGCTATCCTCCATGTGTGGTCCTCCCAGCATGGAGGGCCAGGACGGCTGACACCCATTTTCTAACCAGCAGGAAAGAGAAAGAGATGCAGAAGGACACAGGCCATCTTCCTGGCTTTTCCCCCTTAGGCCAGAATTCAGTCTCATGACCACACCTCGCCGCATAGGGGTCTTTCCATTGGGTAGCCTTGTGTCCAACCAAAGTCAGACATCCACTACCAAGGACAAAGGGTCTAACTAAGGAATCAGCCCCAACTAGACCAAATCTACCACCACCATGAAGACAGAGCATCACGTTCAGTGTGACCAGCGTATCCACAAGAAGGGGCCCGGCAGACGGGCTGAGGCACGGTGGGTCAAGAAGAGTGGCAGGGAGGTGAAAACAGAGCAGAGATGCAGCAGGGCTGACGAACGTTTGCCACACGGACCAGGAAGGGAAGGGTGTTCACGCAGGGCAGGAGGGCACGCAAGTCCGGATTGGATATGGGAAGCATATGGAAAGGAGTGGGTGAAGGCAGACCCCCCAGCTTCTGTCTCGAATAACGGATGGCTCTAGGTGCCGTGCCGTGAGACCGGGAAGCCCAGATAGGAACCAGGCTTGGGTAGGAAATACAGTTAATTCAGTTTTGAACATGTTTCAGGAGCCTTTGGCACTCTGGTCTAGACCTGCACCTCCTGGACTAGCAAAAGCACTCAAATCAGAATTTTTTTTTGACAGTTAGCCTCTTGTATCTCCTTTACCGGACCCTAGAATTGTGAGTGTGGGAGCGTTTACCACTTGGGAAAAGTACCAGAGTAACTAGCCACCATTTAATTTGTGGAGATGAGCAGAGTCATGTCCTCTTTGGCACCTCCTTTCTCCGCAAGGAAACTTCCAGAACATACCCTGGTGGGTAGTTTCTTGCATGAGAGGGAAAGACTCCAAAGTGGATGTTTGAGTATTGAAAGAGGGGGCTATGTCCTATGTTAAGATTCTGAAAAGCCATATTGTAGATGGTCTCATCAGAGGAGGAAATAGGGAGGGAGAAACCGCGTGAAACAGAGCGAGTCACTGGTACAGAAAGGGCCGCCCCACGCGCTCGCACGCGCAGGAGACGCACCGGCAGGAGTGCCGCAGGATTTAACTTGCTGTGGGAAACCTAGAACCTTGTTTTTGAAGAAACCAAGAACAAGGTCTGGCATGGAGCTTGGGAGACCCAAGAGTGACCTAGTCACTAAAAAAGCACAGAATGACGGAACACATGAGACTAAAGGGGTGTGGCAGAATGACGAAAATAGTAACGGCAACTATTGCCTGCAGTTACAGGGTCGCTCATTTTTCAAACGCATTCCCAAACATTTATTCACTCGACACACAGCTCAGCCCTATGACTTCGATGGAGTAGGAGCGATCATCCCCTGTTGTTCACTGTTGAAACAACAATGGGCCAAGTGGACATTTGAGAAATAAGGTAACACACAAAAGCAGCGTATCCCAGACTGTGCTTCTTAGGATCAATTTATCTGTTCCATGGAACAGGTGATTTAAAAAAAACAGAGCCATGGCCCCGTCAGCTTTGGAAACGCTGACTCAGAGTCGCTCAGAGTTCCTTGCTGCAGGGCCTCTCAGAGCCTGTGATGAGCTGCAGTGGGTCACGGACCTCAAACACCGGGAGGCAAATGTTGCAGTTTCCAAATCCTTTTGACCACACAACCCTGTTCATCACAAAAATCTCTTTTGCTACACTCCCCGGTACACATTTTGGGAAATGCTGCATTACGGGATTTGTTGGAAATGTTATTTCTGGTGCAAGGTGAACTTAATCCTGCAGACTCAGAAATGTGTGATGATGAGGAAGCCACGATGTGACTCGTCTTGGAGGTCACCTTCACACAGGAGGTAGACAACACGGCACAGACACATCGTGGCAAAGCCAGGATTAGAACCCGCGTTTCCAAGACTCGGGTCTGGCATAACTTCCCGTCACGCCACTTGCCTTGGTCTCGCCAACTGCAGATGGTTTTTGTTCCACTTACCTTTCCTCTCAATTGTTATTCATCTGGAAAAAGTAAAACTATGCAAGGAAACTTTCAACCCTTCTGGTTAGTGTGAGCAACTTTATTTCCCGAATGAAAACAAGGAACTCATGTTTAACAGGAAGGTCAGGAACTATATTTAAAGTCACTAGAGTCTTAAATATTGTTGCAATTACAATTAATCAAATTCACAGCATTCTCTGGCAGCTATGGGTCTTTGGGGGCACCTCATGGAAGAGGTAAAGAAATGAAAAGTGAATTGTTCTGTATGTGCATTATTCATATATTTGTTTTCCAGTTTTTGCATGAGAGCAACTATAGCTACATTTTCAGTGAGGAGATAACCAAGTTTTAAAAATCCTACAGTCGTTTTCTTGCATTAAAACTTCTGAAAAGGATCAGATAAGCAAAATTGGCATTTTTTTCTTAATAATATCTTTAAAAATAAAATGGAAGAAGTACTGTGCTCTTATAAATGCTACCGATTTCCTACGGGAGAGGAATGTCTACAAATGCCACACCATCTCTGTGTTGATCAAACAGCGTAATATACATTTCCTCATTTCTTTTGGAGATTGCTTTATTTATATTAGCATAAACTCTGAAATTTGGTCATGGTACGCTACTTATAACCCAAGTATTTTATTATCAAGATTCATAAATTACACAGTATTTAGATGAAAAATGCATATCTCAGAATCTCTCCAGCTTTTTATATGCCCCCAAGAGATTAATACTAAATGTATCAGATCTGAAAGAGTAGGGAGGATGAATCAGCCACAGGAACTCATCAAGGGCTTAGAGACTTAATGTAGATAATTCTTCCGTTCTGATGCTTTGAACTTTGGTTAATGATTATGACAGATGAAAGAGAATGTGGCTTACCACGTTCCCCAGAGATTTACATATTAAATTCCAAAGCCAGCAGGTAGAAGTCTGAAGCAGGGCAAATTTGTCCTCAACTTCCCCTTCTTCGTTTCACAGTCAAGGGAGAACTTTTCAATCCGTGTTGGTTTTATGTTTGAGTCTGTCCTTCTAAAACTTCCAAATCCCGGATTTTTCTTACCCACTCCCCCATCACCACCCACCCTATTTCCTCCAAATCAAAATACTTCTTCGGAGTTTCCGATGCCTCAAGTACAGATCCGCTCCCATAAGCTAAATAAAAGCATGACACACAGACACCTACATGTACTCCGTCTCCTCCATGGATAACATCCATTGCGCGTCAGTCAGTATTTTAAAAAGTGTCCTCTCCAGGTTGGGTACTGGTATTAGTTAACAGCGGAGCATGCACTTACTCCTCTCCCCCAAAAAACAATCCCATCCTTGTGGACCTCATTTTATGGTGGGGAGAGGGGAAGACAATAGGAAACAACAGTGACTGTGGTATGTGATGGTAAGTGCTAAGCAGAACAGCTAAGGGGGATGGATGGGGAGGGGTGAGTAGGTGGATTCTATTTTAACACATTAACTGCCGTGTGAGTTGTATTTAACTCACGCTAGTTTTGAGTCTGGGGCCTCACGAAGTATGTGTAACTCGCACGTCTGTTCACCTTGGGAGTCGCGTGGTGCGCAGGCAACTCACGCCACCATGCTCTAGCATCCACGCTACGTGATGCCTGGCCCCCTGGCAAAACCTGCAGTTGATTCATGAAAACCTTATTTGTTGATGTTCTTACTGTTACAATTAGTATTGACAATTTAACTGCATACAACTCACAGACAGAAAACAATAAAAAATAACAAATTTTTCATTAAATTAGAAAAGATCATTTTGTTTTCTAAGTTTTTATTCTCTTTTTACAATAAAACACTGTGGCCCCAAGGAAAAAAATTTTTTTTCTAGTGCGGTAGTCAGTGTGTTAAATAAGGGAGTAAAGAAATGGCCTTACTTGGAGGAGGGATTTGAGTACTGCCCTGCACACAGGAAGGGAGCGGGCTATGCAGTGTCTGGGGGAGAGCACTGCACAAAAAGGGAAGGGCACGTTCTAAAGGAGGAGGAGAGCCCAGCACACCCGGAGCAGAGTAAAGTGGGATTGAGGAAACAGAGACGAGGTGAACCGGGCCAGAGAGAGTCCAATCATGTGACCGTGTGACCACTGCCTGGGCTGAGGGCTTTCAGGTGAAAATCATCAAGATGTGACGTAAGTGTTCTGAATAGATTCTAGATGGCCAAGTAGTAAGCAGCCCAGGGACTCGGACCCCAGCGACAGCAGCAGAGGCTGTGAGCAGCACTCAGAGTCTGCACACACCTTGAACACAGTGTCAGCTCCACTTGCTGATGGACTGGATTTGAGGAGTTCCAATAACACATACCTCACTTGTCCCCTTTCTTCTCATAGGTATGTATAGGTCTGTCCACAAAACAGCCTATTTATTTTTCTACATTCAGAAAGGTAGGTATGTAACCGGCTCCATGAACCAATTTCAATGATCCTTTAACTGTTCAATGAACGTTTACTGTGTAAATGGGTTTTTTTAAAATAATCCTCTCCCTTAACTAACTACTTGACCTTTTGAGTTGCTTCCCAAAAATAGTGGATTTTCTGCAAGACAAAGGAGCTGAGATTCTGAAGGCCCCTGGGCAGACCTCCTGAGGCCAAGATTCACCATCCCCCACAACCTGCCCCCATCCCCCATTACCTTCCTCACATCCCCCAAAACCTGCCCCCATCCCCCACAACCTGCCCCCATCCCCCACAATCTGCCCCCATCCCCCACAACCTGCCACCATCCCCTACAACCTGTCCCCATCCCCCACAACCTGCCCCATCTCCCACTACCTGCCCCCATCCCCCACAACCTGCCCCATCCCCCACAACCTACCCCCATCCCCCACTACCTGCCCCATCCCCCACAACCTGCCCCCATCCCCCACTACCTGCCCCCACACCCCACAACCTGCCCCCATCCCCCACTACCTGCCCCCAATGCATGTGGTCCCTTG
>CAUYRT010049992.1:0-31227 GCA_963574885.1 Lepilemur ruficaudatus
GCAGAAATATAGAGTCACTATACCTCTTTTGTTATACTTCTATTAATTGATGACTACCTCTTAGAACTTAGAAGTTAGCCCCTAAAATACTTTGTACCTATTTGTTCACCTAGATAAAGACTTGTTAGTAGCCCTTTGAGAGGACTTTTGACCCTAACCCACTACCTGTATAATCCCGCTCCCCTAGCAGCTGCATTCCCTGATATGCAAATGTATTACCCTGACAACTAGTAATTGAGATGTGTGATTATAAAAACTTACGTGAATCTAACCGTATTGCTAGACATTCACAGGGATATGCCTAGCCGCCTAAGTACCCCGCTGTGATTGTTCTGATCTTTTTATATAAAACTATAAACTATACCTTAGTCTCTATGTATTCTTTTATTCTCTCCATTTCCTATCAATTTTCTTATCCTCTGTGGTGACCCCTATCTGAGGGACCTGGCTCCACGGGGAGGAGTAGCTGACGACCTCGTGGGCCTGCCGTGCTGTGTCTCCTCCTTTTCCCTACATCGCATCTTTTTTTTTTAGAGCAACAGAATCATCTGGTATGTCTTTCTCCTCAGTTTCTCTCAGCTAGGTCATTCCTATTGACATATGGACACCGTCTAGAATCTTATTCCTCGTGAACTTCCTTTCCTCTTCCAGACACTCCATCATTTCTTTGCTTCCCTTCACAGCCAGACTTCTCAAAAATTATCTACACATACTGTTTTCACTTCCATACCTCCCTTTCACTACATGTGCACTCACTGTGGCTACTTTCCTCCATGCTATACTGAAACTACTTTAGTTAGAGTCAACCATGACTCTAGGCATCATTTAACATAATTGCTTTGAACCATTGTCTTTTGACTTCTGTAGTGCCACACCCTCCTTGTTTTCTTCCTTCCTTGTTTGGCCTTTCATTTTCAGTATCTTTGTCAGCTCTTCCTCTTCTACCTGATCCCTAAATGTTACAGTTCCTCAGTGCTTGATCTTGGGCTTTCTTTCTCTGTGTTCTTTCTTAGTATCCTATATTTCCATATGACTTATGGCAACAATTCCCAAAAGTTTATATCTAACCTCAGACCTTTTATCTTAGCTGCAGATTTGTATCTATTCACCTGCCTGTTTGACATTTCCACTTGAGTGCCTGATAAATATCTCAAACCTAATATGGCAAAAACTAAATTTTAACTCACTTTCCTCCTCCAAAAAATACCCCAAAAACCCATCACAACAACTGTTCTTATCTGCCCACTTCCACAAAAATGGCACCACCATCCACCTAGTTGATCGAGCTAGAAACCTAGTTTCTCCATTTTTCTCCGAAACCACATCCATCACCGAGTCCAGAATGTATCTAAACTATATCTAAGAATTCATCCATATCTTTTGCTTTTTCCACCATTACCTCAGCCCTGGAACTACTACTGTAGCCTGCTTCTTGGCTTTCCCCCTTAACTCCATCTTCACACAGCAACCAGAATGGGATCTTTAATATAAAAAATGTATGCATGTAACATAAACTGGATAATGTTAGTTCCACTGCTTAAAATCTTTCAGTGGTTTCCCTGTGTACTTCAGAAAAAAAATTCAGTCTTATGCCAGTCTTCCCACCTCCTTCATTGTGCTCCAGCTTCTTTACTTCCTCAAATTTGTCTCAAGAGCTTTCTTACGTCAGTGCCACTGTCCAAATTGTTTCCCCATTCGGGAAGACCTCTCCCAGTCTTTGCATACTGACTCTTGATCTTTCTGATCTGAATGAGAGCGTCACTGCTTCAAACAGGTCTTACCCAAATTAAATTAGATTCTTCTATCTTTTTTATTGTCATAGCACCTTTTGATTTCTTTCAAAACCCTTGCTATAATCTGTCATTATTACTTTATTACCTGTATTATCCATTAGATGGTAAACTCAATGAAGACAGAAATTGTGTTAATTTTATTCACCATTACATCCCTAATATCTATAACCCCCTAAAGGCAAATAACAATGCCCACTAAATACTTACCAAATGAAAGAATGAGTGAGCCTATTTATTTGTTTAACCTCTCTATTACATTATAGAAGACAAGATGAGATGGCTTCTCTAAGGCATGATTGCATATATTCTAGTCCTCTGAATGTGATCATTACTTTTTCTGTATTTTGCCTTTCTCCCTCTACCACTTTTACTTTCTCTGTGCTTTAAAAAAGTGCATGCTAAAAATGTCTTCATCTGATTTTGCAATGCAATCAGGCAAATTGTCTTCATGCTCTGCTACCAATGTATCATATTTTCCCTCCTTAACTCCTGTTTTGCCTCTTACTTTCCACTTAAATTGGTCTCTGAAAAATTACCAGTTAATTCCTCTTTGCCAGACAGCCTGCCATTGGTCCTTATTCTGTTTGACCTCCATACTGATCCTCACTTCCTTCAAAAGTCACCTTGGTGACTCTTTCTTATTTTGCTCTCTAACTTGAGACTTTTTCCAAAGCTCAGCATTTTCCATTGTCAATTAATTTCTACAACTTTAATAATTACTTCTCTGAAAGTGTTCTTACTGGCTTCTCATTTGACTTCTCACAGTTTAGTGACTAAACTTTAGTCTCTTACCTAGATATCTATCAAAATGATGAGGTCAGGCTTAGGATGCTTCTTTTCCTGGTTTCTCTGCTTACTTTGTCAGTATCTGCATTGTTTTACTTAGGCTGCACCATGGAAATCAACTTCACCCTATTTTCCTCATCTTTTATGAAGTAGTGTAGTGCTGTGGTTAAGAGCATAAATCTGGAGTACACACTGCCTGGATTAAAATCTTGACTCCATGACTGACTAGTTTAGTAACCTTTGGGAAGTTCCTTAACTTCCTCTTGTCTCAGTTTTTTATCTGGGGAGGGAATAATAGCACTTTTATGGGTTATCGTGAAGATTAAGTGAATTTGTTAATAGGTGTAAAGTGCTTAGATCAGAGCTTAACACATAATGAATGTTCAATAAATGTTAGCTATTATTATTTTTAAATTTATTACTATTACCATCTTATCTGCTACTATGTCAGTTCATTCTTGTTTATCTTTTCCTTCTCATTCTGCCACTTCCCTAGTTAAAACTATAATTATCTCATGTTGAAATTATTATAGTAACCTCATAACTGTTGCTATTTTTGTTTTAAAAGAAAAATTTTTAATACAAGTCACTTAAATGTTTATACTGTCTTCTATGATGATGGTTTTAAGTCAGTTTTCTAGCAAACATGTATATATTGCTAAAATTAGATTTAAAAAATTAGGCACAAAGTTTCCGTTCATTTGACCTTTCCTCCGAAGTTCATTGTGCTTTTTTTTCCACTAGGGGGCAAGACAACGTCATGGGAGTTAAATACTGCTTTAGGAAAAATGATCATGTGGTTATTGCTATGCCATATCTGGAGCATGAGTCCTTTTTGGTAGGTTTTAATATTTCTTGAATTTTTATTAGCTAAATATTTAATTGAGAACCGTTTTCATTCATAACTCATTTTATTCATAACTTCCTTTTAGGACATTTTGAATTCTCTTTCCTTTCAAGAAGTACGGGAATATATGTTTAATCTGTTCAAAGCTTTGAAACGCATTCATCAGTTTGGTATTGTTCACCGTGATGTTAAGCCCAGCAATTTTTTATATAACAGGCGCCTGAAAAAGTAAGTACGAAGAGTTACTAGAAAATATTTACACTTGAATGAATTTGTGCTATGGGGTCTATCTCTTCTTATTGATTTATTTATGAAGACAGGGTCTAGCTTTGTTACCCCAGAATAGAGTGCAGTGGCCTCATCATAGCTCACTACAACCTCATACTCCTAGGCTCAAGTATCCTCCTGCCTCAGCCTCCCAAGTAGCTGGGACTACAGGTGCACAACACTGCACCTTGCTGAGTTTTCTGGTTTTTTGTAGAGACAGGGTCTTGCTCTTGCTCAGGCTGGTCTCAAACTCCTGACGTTAGGTGATCCTCCTGCCTCAGGCTCCCAGAGTGCTAGGATTACAGGCATGAGCCACTATACCTGGCCATTTCTCTTTTTAAAAAAAAAATAAAAATTGTCTATATTTCAGTTATTCAACATGATGTTATGGGATACATAGTAACAAAAGTTAGCAGAGTAAAGCAATAAACATACCCATCATCTCAGTTACCCATTTTGTTTGTTTTTCTGGCAAAAGCAGTTAAAATAACTCATTTAGTATGAATGTCATGTACAGTACAATTTTATTACCTGTAGTCCTCATGTTGTACAGCAGCGATCCCCAACCTTTTTGGCACCAGGGACTGGTTACCATGGAAAACAGTTTTTCCACGGTTGGGGTGGAGGAAGGGGAGGATGGTTTCCAGATGATTCAAGCACATTACATTTCTTGTGCAGTCAAACCTCTCCGCTAATGATAATCTCCGCTAATGATAATCAAACCTCTCTGCTAATGATAATATTATATATTGTTCTTTTGCCTTATCAGCACAGGCCATTAGAAAAAAGAGAGAAAAGATCAATTGATTGATGATGAGATACATCTTCCTTAATTTTCAACCCTAGTGAGCTATTAAATTCTTACTTTGTCTGGAAAGCTTATTTTTCTTTTCCTTTTTCAGAAATATTATAAATTCTCAATTGCTTCCCAAAAGAATTACAATTTTTATATGACGATGGTTTGAAGGTATTATGATGTTACTAAGCTTTACTTGTTAACAAAGAAGTAAAAATACTTAATTTTGTTTCTTAGGTACGCCTTGGTAGACTTTGGTTTGGCCCAAGGAACCCATGATACGAAAATAGAGCTTCTCAAATTTGTCCAGTCTGACGCTCAGCAGGAAAGTTGTTCACAAAACAAATCCCATGTAATCACGGGAAATAAGGTTGCATTGAGTGGCCCGGCGCCTAAGGAGCTAGATCAACATTCTGCCACAAAAACTTCTGTTAAAAGACCCTACACAAATGCACAAATTCAAATTAAACAAGGAAAAGATGGAAAGGTTCTACCTCTTTTATTTCTTAAGTATTGACACTATTTGAGAAATGTATTCCTTCTACCTATAGAGGGAGATATAATACTAGCATAGTACTTGTAATTTAAAAAATTTTTTTTACATTCATTATATGTGTTCAATTGATCAGATTCCTAAGATTTACACTGAATCATTTTGCTCATTATTTCAAAACTAAAATTTATTTTGTTAATTTATAATGCTTTGTCATTACGTATTACAAAATTATATGACAAAAATGGAAAATAATACATTTTCCCTGCATATTAAAAAGTTCAGATTAATTGTCCTTTTTGAAAGAAATTAGAAAGAGATTATAGGGGGAAAATTCTGAAGTGTCTATCTCCATTTTAGCTGCACAGCAAAATGTAACATCTGTGCAGATGGTTTTTGAATTTTTTTAGTTATATATATTTGTGGACTGTGATAACATTGTGTATGGGTGTTGAGTTCTGTCTAGATTATTTTCTCCTTTCACAGAAGTGTTTTGCTGCCTGAGAATGACTTGGATGCAGCTGTTTTTATTTCATGTCACTTAACTCTTTCAAAACTGTGGCAGAGTACAGCTGGCAGAAAGTGTTACAGATATAATCCTTATATTCCTTGTTTTTGTTGATATTGTAGGAGGGATCTGTAGGCCTTTCTGCCCAGCGCTCTGTTTTTGGAGAAAGAAATTTCAATATACACAGCTCCATTTCACATGAGAGCCCTGCAGTGAAAGTAAGTAATGTAGCTTAATAGTGCAATGATCAGTCATAGCTGAAGAGAATTTAGGTAATTGCTAGATTAACATTTATTATCAGGAATTTTTTAAAAACAGAGTTTGGCTTTGTCAGAGGTATTGCTTTGAGCATTTAGTCAAAACTTTTGTTTTCTCCAGTTTTTCTGTGAACTTTTCTGGTGGAATTTTTTATCATTTTTGGTTAGCTGACTATTGTTGCTGTTTTCCTAGAAGAACATTTAGAACATTAAGGCCTTTTCTGTGGTTGCTAGAATGTGAGTTTCCAACACTTAAACATAGTTCTGACACATAGTTGATAGCATAAAGATTTTTGTAAAGTTAATAAAATTATCGTCAACGTTAGATGATTTTAAATTGACTTATATCTTGCAACAGCTAGACAGCATGAGCTAATAGATTAAAACTGATTTAACCAATGTAATTGTGCAGTTTACAGTTCTGAAATGGAGTTAGACACTAGAATGTTACTGTTTTATACTTTTGTAATATATCAAGAAAAGTTCTAATAAAGTATAAGTCAAATATTTGCCAAACTAGGACTAATTAGTAAATTTTAATGTAAGATTATTCTATAGAAAAACTCTAAAAGGTCTTAAACATCTTAATAGACAGCTGTGTATTTACAGTCCAACAGCATGTTAGCAGTTTTTAAAGTTATGCTTCCGCTATTGCTTTTTGCCATACTAACATTTGAGAATATTCTGTTAAATGTCATGAAAATAGAAAATTTGACTTTTCTTTTACAGCTCATGAAGCAGTCAAAGACTGTGGATGTACTGTCTAGAAAGTTAGCAACAAAAAAGAAGGCTATTTCTACAAAAGTTATGAATAGTGGTGTGATGAGGAAAACTGCCAGTTCTTGCCCAGCTAACCTGACCTGTGACTGCTATGCAACAGATAAAGTTTGCAGTATTTGCCTTTCAAGGTAATGTGTTTTGATGATATTATAAAATCACCAGCATGCTGCCAGACAAGGTTAGAAATTGCATTGATTTTGGTGGGCAATTGATTTAGTGAGTGAAAGGGAACAACATATTAATAAATCTGTAAACTACACAAGCATTGATACAGAGCAGTACCTTAAAGAGCAAAGGATAACTATTGTCATATATTGTTCATTTGACACAGACATGCTCTTGGAAAATACATTTGCTCTTAATGCAAATGGTGTGGTGGTGGGGAGAATAGCCTTTTTAGAAGCTTAGAGTTGCACATTTTGCTTGCTGATGTAATCTTTCCTGTTTTCTCTCTTTATTCCTGCCTGTAAGGAATAGTCAGAACCAAGTAGTAGAGCTCTTCTCTTACTCTGTCTTCTACTCTTTGCCTCATAAATTCCTTCCTTTCCTTCAAAACTTAGCTTTCATCAAGGCTTTCCTGATTAACTCAAATATATAAGTGAATAAGTAAATCAGCAATTAATTATCCCAAACAGAAATGAATTTTTATACTTCCAAATTCCTGTTGTGTTCTATTTTTCTATTATGGCATTTAGTATCTACTGCCTATTGTTATGCTCGGAAGTTACCATAAAACCTTTCTTGGAGTAAGTCCAGGGAGTTTGTAGAGGGGAAAAAACCAGTAGAAGCAAAATCTAGGATGTTCATCATGCTAGATTTAGTTTATAATAACTTTTATTTATGTAGGTATCAAGGGAAAATATACTGTGAACTAAATTGATAAATGTTATATTTTAGACTTAAATAGTTCAACTTTAACATAACTAGAAAAATCTTATTTCATCATAAGGCGTCAGCAGGTTGCCCCTAGGGCAGGTACACCAGGATTCAGAGCACCAGAGGTCTTGACAAAGTGCCCCAATCAAACTACAGGTATGTTGCACTGGAAATACATAACCCAACTCAAATGAATTGTTCCAGATATATTTTATTTTATGATCTTTGTCTGTTTATGACTAATATTTGAGTTCTGCTTTTAATTAAATTACGTAAGCAGTTCTAGCAGTGTGGCATTCCCATTTTTGAGATAATACTCTTTTTTATGAAAGTTTTTAATCCTGTTTTTCCCCTATTTTTTTAAATTTTGAATTACAAATACTAAGAAAAGGTTTTAATGCTAATGTTGCTTTTTTTTTTAAACAATTTTTTTCCATAGATTATGTTTTGCTTATTTATTTACGAGGTGATTTTATCAGGAATGTTGTTAACATCACCTTTGTGGGAAAAAAATCACGTTTAGTAGTTTTTGCTAACTTAAGACTTGCAGAATTTTATGTTTGCCTAATACCTCAAAAGTTTTCTGTGATGCAGATATAGTTGTGTATGATTCAAATTACTTTTTGTTATTGTGTAAACAATATATTAACAGTTAAAAGATTTTGAGGCCAAACACCAGGGCTCATGCCTGTAATCCTAGCACTTTGGGAGGCCCAGGTGGGAGGATCACTTGAGACCAGGAGTTCAAGATCAGCCTGAGCAACATAGCAAGACCCCACCTCTAAAAAAAAAAAAAAAGAAAAATTAACCAGATGTGGTGATATACACCTGTAGTCCCAGCTACCTCGGAAGGCTGAGGTGGGAGACACACTTGAACCTAGGAGTTTGAGGCTGCAGTGAGCTATGATGACAACACTGCACTCTAGCCTGGCTAACAGAGTGAGAGCCTGTCTCAAAAAAAAAAAAAAGAAGATTTTGACAAAGAGAAAAATCTTCTATAATCTAAAAAGTTGTCATGGAGCTAGAACCCAGGAAACATCTTGTTGAATGAATAGATGAATCCTGCTATTCACTTGGATTATGGGCTTTGAAGAAATGCATTCATTCATTGTATGTCTGTTCTGTGTTTGCTAATGATACAAAAATGAATGAGACCATCTGTTCACACTCTAAGGACACACTCTTAGATAATTATAACCTGTTGAGTATGATGATAAAACTAGACAAGATGTTTAAGGGATATCTGACTATCCTAACCCAGAGGGATTATAGAAGGGAATTCATGGAAGAGGTGACCTCTGAGATGAGAAAGTAAATTAGGGTGGGAGGTTAGCCTTGAGTCATAAGCCGAGGAACTCAAGAAATAATCTAGTCATATAGGAAACTATACAAAGTTTAGTGTTGCTAGAATATTAAGATGCAAGTTGAAGAATAGTACAAAATAAACCTGGAAAGAGGCAAAGTCAGATCACATTAGTTAAACAGCTTGAACTATATACTGTAGATGTTGGGAAGTTATTCAAGGGAAAAAAATGGTAATGTTGTATTCTAGATGGATCATTCTGGCAGGTGTGCAGAGAGGATAATTTTGGCAATGTAACCTGCAGTGGTCTAGGTGAGAGATGATGATAGTGTGAATGACAGCAGTGGTAATGGGAATGAAAAGAAAGGTGAAGGATTGGAAAGTCAGAGTTTTGTGGGTAATTAGGTGAAATTCGGGTGTGGGATGGTGAGGGAATAAGGCATCCAGGATGTTTATCAAATTCCTACCTTAGGGGACTTGAATGTATGTTAGTAACCAAGGTGGAGAATAAAGGAATAGCAACTGTTTTACAATAGGGAAGTGTGAGACTGGTTTGAGGCATAATTGGTTTGAGATATTTTGGGGGGACGTCCAGAGAGAGATGTCCAACAGAGTAAAGGTTGAGACTGAAGCTCTTAGGAAAAGAGCTGAGCTAGAAATACAGTTGAGTGTTATCATTATATAAATGGTAGTTGAAGCCATGAACTGGATGGACCAATCAGGGAGCATATATAAGGGAAGATGTTAGAACTTGAAGGAATCTCAGCATGTAAATCTTAGAGAAAATATTGAAGGAGCAGGCAGAAGTACAAAGAGAACTAAGAAAGGCAAGTGATACAGTGGCCAAGGGCATAGACAGCAAATAACTTGGTGATACTGGGAGGTCAACAATTAGGAGAGAAGATGTCCCTAAAATGAAAAAAAAAAAAGCTTTTTAACATGAAGCTGAGCTGGTCTTAATCTTAACTGCTGGAATTCTGGAGATTAAAGTTTTTAAAGCAATAGTTGGTGTTAGCATCTAGCTGAAGAAGAGCTGCTAATGTTCATTAATTTTCACTAAAATGAAAATGCTTTCACTATTATGGTATGTAATTCTTGAGGAGCATCCAGATATTTTTCCCACGTAGTTATTTTTAGATTTCTTTGGATCTTATTTTTTATTTCTTTGCACATTTACTTACTGTTTTCTAATGATGAAGTATCCTTTTAAACTTACCAACATGATATTTAAGAAAGAAAACATATTTTGTAGGGAGGTTGTTGGATCAAGGATCCTCAATTCTAGTTGAAATCACCTGAGGAACTTTTGAAAGATACCAGTGCCTGAGCCCTACTCCAGAGCTATTCAGATAGAATCTCAGAGATCGAGCCTGGGCCTTTGAATTTTTTAAGGCTCCCAAGACGATTCTAATGCATAGTAATGGTTGAGAACTATTGATTTAAATGATAAAATTATAAATTTGGAATTTATTTTTTAAATTTGTCTTCTGTTGCAGCAATTGACATGTGGTCTGCAGGTGTCATATTTCTTTCTCTGCTTAGTGGACGATATCCATTTTATAAAGCAAGTGATGATTTAACTGCTTTGGCTCAAATTATGACAATTCGGGGATCCAGGGAAACTATCCAGGCTGCTAAAACTTTTGGTAAGCAGTTTTATATAACAGAACAAATGCCTTTGATTATCTCCTACAGATCACTCAATAAATTATTATGAAATTCTCTTTATAAATAAATATATTCAGTGTTCATAAAGTTCTCTAATCTTAGGTAGAAAATTTCTCAATTGGTTGAAAATAAATTACATTTGTATAAGAAAATAACTTATCATCACCTCTCCTCTATACATTTAATTTTATTAAGCACAAAGTACTATACTGATCTAGTATTTAAAGTTCAACTTTAATCTTAAACAAAAGAATAAAGAGTAAAATCTTAACTCCCTTTAGTAGTGGTTTGACTTTTATTACATAAATTTTTTTTAATAGTATGTTTTTTATTGTATTTAGACATCAGGTATACTACTTCTTGGTACTCTAATGTCCTTGCCTTTAGTGATCTTAGTCTAAACTGACAAGTAAACAGTTAATTGTAATACAGCATAATCAGGGCTACAATAGGCAAGAGACTAGAAACGTGTTAGTTGTCAGATTCCTTAGGGTTAGGGTAGCAGAGAAGCAAAACACTTAAACTGATGGAGTATTTTTGTCTTTGTTGGACATGGGAAGTTATTTCCCCAGCCACGTAAATTCTTCTTTAAGCCTGGGATATGTATTGTATTTCGTGGGGCAACTGAGAATTATCTTAGCCTCGCTTTGACCAACAGCCTGAACTCAAGTGCCCACCTTGTGTTTATTTTCCAGGCACACTTATAGTTAATATTTTCCAAAGAGAGAGTGTGATTGAGTCAGCTTACTATCATGCAATGTGGAGTACCCCTATGGTACAAAATTTCAATCAGCCTACCTCAAAAGTAGCTGGGCTGCCTTATGCTCAGCCCCAGAATTAGTGCATCATAACCAGGGGTGCATATGAGAATTATCTGGGAATCTTTAAGACATACATATGCCTTCCCTATAATACTCATTCCTGGAAAATGTGATTCAGAAAAATATTATACTTAGGAAGGCTCCAGGCTTGTTAGTTTGAAAAAAAACAATTGATTTTGACCATAACTACTTGTGGTTAAGAACAAAAATAATTGCCCCTTGCTTAGGCATCAGTGCTGTGATCTAATCCACAAGAAAAACTTAGTGGTAGTTGTGAAGAAAGCCTCATCAATAGAGGCTTGCCAAAATATGTTTCTACAGCATAGTCAATCTACAGTTTGTACTTATCTTGTACCTATTGCAAAAAAATTTTATTTGAGGATAATAGGATGACATAATACATACAAGGGAAAAGTGACCAGGAATGGAAAGCAAGATTGATATCTTGGAAATGGTATTCTTACATGATAATAAACATAACATGAGTATGTGTATTCTCAGCTAATTGAGAAAACTTTAATCTACTATTTAATAACTTTGTGAGAACTTTATGAACATGAAGTTTCTCAGCTAGCACCAGAATATTTTGTTGAAGAGCTTGAATCTGCCCCAGTGGTAGTCAAAGTTAGAATCAGGGCCAAGAATGGAAGTACAACATCTGGCACAAAAATACTCCAGAGCAAGTGCCATGATAGTAGGCAACAGCTTTTAGAGATTTATCATTGTAATAATTATGAAAAAAAGAATAATGCTATATAGCACTTATCTTAGTTTTATTAGTATGACTTCTGTAGTTATTTCAGTCAGATCTTACTATAACTTTGGACTGAGTACAGAAGACTCAAAATTTCAACAAACACAAGTGTTCCCCTTTCTAACTTACAGAAATGACTTGGCTGAGAATAGCAAGGAGAGCACCTTTACTTCTCTTGTCTGTAACCTCCTTCACTGTCCTTAAGCCTTAGACCTAGCCCCATTGTGGGTTGTCATTAACTACTTGTTGAATAAATTAAAAAGAAAAACCTTGAGCTAAAACAAATTCCTGACACATAGTGTTCTGTAACAAAATATATTTTGATCGAATTTGTTAGTTTAAGTTATTTTCCCTGAGTATTTTAAATGAGCCCTCTTTTTGGTCATGTAAAAAAGTAATTTAAGCATATTGTGTAGCTTGAGGGCATGCTATAACATGTACTGTTCATTATTTCATGACCTCAGAGCAAGTTAATAAATTAAGGAATAAAATTATATGATTATTTCCCTCTGGCTATGATTTTCTAGAGAGAATAAGAATGATAGACTTGACTTAAAAATAAAAAAGGATTGGTATGTTATATCCTCAATAAACTTAGTTTTTGGTAATTTGTTTCCTCCCTGCTTGTCACCTTATTTTTTCCTCACTTAGTATACCAGGCCACTAGTTGGCTTAGAATATGTAAAGGTAACTTTTTATCATCCAGAGCCAGATTAATTGTTTTGTTGACAATCTGCATAGCCCAGAAAGGAATCTAAATGTTGTAGTACTCGTTGTTTAGAGCCACATTTCTGTTTAATAAGGAAATATAAGGCAAAAATAATATATGATTGCCATTTGTGTGGTTAACTTATTTTTGCCTGTGTTTGATACTTATATTTTAAAAAACTGAGATCTGGTTTATTACTTCGTTCAGAAACATTTATTGGGGCTTCATGTGTACCAGGTACTATTGTGAGTCTCTATTCTCACAGAGTTTAAATTCTAGTGAAGGAGAGAAAATAAATAAATATATACTGTCAGAGAGGAGTGGTATTGAGAAAGGTAAAAAGAAGAAGGGAGTGAAGAGGGCTCAGTTACTTAGGATAGGTTGATCAAGAACAGCATCTCTAATGATGTGTCTCTAATGATGCCTTTTTGTCCAGTCCAACAGACATTAACTGCTCAGCTTTTAATGTATTAGCCATTGTCTGGGTTTTCGGGGATTCAAAGATGAGTAAGTCAGCCCCTGTCTTCAAAGAGGTCATTGTCTAGTAGGGGGGACAGACATATATTTTATCAGTTGTAATATAGAATAGCAAAACTAATAATAGAACTCTTCCCAGGATACGACAGAAGCTTAAAATGATCAGTTCTCTGTGAGAGTGTCAGTCCTCACAGAAGTGATTCTTGAGCTGAGTGGTGATGTAAGTGGGAGTGTCCTGGGCACGTAAGAGGTATGAGGCACCCTAGGCAAAGATAGGGGCCATGTAGTTAGAGACATGAAAGGGGGATGGGGGTGGGAGCTGCAGCTAGTTAAAGATTACAGAAGGATAAGAGGAAGCTGGAAACGTTGGCAGAGTCAAGTGAGTGCCTGGTGTAGCATAGTTAAGTCACTGCTTTCTACTTACTGTCTCCCACTTTTGGCCTTCAACTGTGTAGTGCAAGCAACTTAACTATAGCATGTGGTATTCTGTCTCATAGATATATTTAAATAATATAATAAAATGTGCATTTTTTTTTCTTTTAGGCAAATCAATATTGTGTAGCAAAGAAGTTCCAGCACAAGATTTGAGAAAACTCTGTGAGAGACTCAGGGGTATAGATTCCAATACTCCCAAATTAACAAGTGATATACAAAGTGCTGCTTCTCTTTACCCAACTGTTTCAGAGAAGACTGACCATAAAGCTTCTCACCTCATCCAAACACCTCAAGCACAACACTCAGGAAATTCATTATATAAAGGGGACAGTAATGGCTGTGGGAGTCATTTTAATGAGCGTAATGCCAATTTAGAAGGCTGGGATGAAGTACCTGATGAAGCTTATGACCTGCTTGATAAACTTCTAGATCTAAATCCAGCTTCAAGAATAACAGCAGAAGAAGCTTTGTTGCATCCATTTTTTAAAGATATGAGATTATAATTGTTCTTCATTTAATGTTTACTGTTACGCATTGTGAGGTGGAATAAAAAGAGTTCCATGTAATAGCCATACATTTAAAGGCCAGGGCAAGGTGAATAATTTATTTTAAAATTTTAGTATTTGCTCTGGTGGCAGATTCTAAAATACAGGTTAAGATTACTTTAAATGCCAGGGCTAGTTCTTTGTACTAACAACATAATCTTCTTTAAGTTTACCCAACTCAAGTAGAATCAGATCTTTAGTTTCCCTGACTACTTTTCACTGCCATATACAGAAAAAGGAGCAGTTTTAATTTTAATTAATTAAAATTAATGGATGTAATAGGGATTAAATGAGTCAGAAGACTTAGTTTACTGATTCTTAGAGCTATAAGCTATGTATACTTTTGGGAAACTCAACCTGGTGCTGGTGCTCTTAACAATTTTGTAGGTAAGGAAGATAATTTCCTTTTTAGAGGTATTATGCCTTTTATGAACACTAAAACAATGAGAAAATGTTGGTCATGGGGTAAAATATCACTTAAAATTGAATTTATCTACTTTTTAAAAAATATTTCATGAAAGCATTTTTGTGTGAATTGCCATGTTTTCTCTTGAATTTTCTTCCTTCTCTGCCTCCACCTGAAACATTTTCCTTGGAAATTATATGGTGCTTACCACAAAGTTTCTGGGTGCTTTAATAAATATTACATGTGTTTACAATTGAGAACTTAAAATGCATACAGTGGTTGATAAGCTGCAGGACTGAGGTGAAGGCTGATAGTGTAAAGTGCTTTCTTTTTTCTTTTGAGTGTATATGTTTTTTCACACCGTCTTAGATATAATTAGATAGCTGCTAAAAGAAAAAGTAAACACAATTGAAAATATTGGAGATTTTCCTCTGCCTAGAGCCATCCAGATCTCTATATCTTATTTTGACTAAACTGGTCCTGCTCAGAGAAGAATAATTACTAGAGTCTTAGGAGAGTTGGGAAGAGAAGTAATGAGGTAGGCAAAGAAGAAAAGGACCTATGATAGAGGTTTATATATTTATGTTCCAAAATGATACATATTAATGACAGCGTATCAAACTTCCTATGGGAAATAAGTCTGGGATGGTGTATCAGCTGACAATTTTCCCATTTAGTAGTCATAAGTTTAGAAACAGCTTAGGAACATATATTCATTTTACTTTGAGGATTGATAGGCAGTATGCCTACCTAATCTATTTGGTAAGTATATTATATATATATAAACTATTACCATTGGTCTGCTCTCTCTTATGTTGTAATATTTTAAAGAAAACTTGAAAGTTCTTGAATTTGTATGTTTAATAAAGTTATAAACTTTATATTTTATATTTTTATAATATAAACTTTTATATTTTTTATATCAGACTAATTTGAAAAATGATAGCTTTTTTTCTAAAAAAAAAAAAAGTATTGACCACTGGGAATATTTTGAGATTGATAAATGATCTCTCTTTAGCAAATAGCCAGGTAGTAGGTAAACAAATTTGGCCTAGCCTAAGTAATAAAAGAAGGATAGTAGATTTTTCTATAGAAAAGGTGCTCGTTGACTTAATATATAGGATATTTGTCACAAATAGTAAAACAGTAAACCACCTGAGTAACCAAATTGAAGACTTTACACAGCTAAACTTTTTGACTTACAGTCAAGTTAAAATATACTCAGAAAATTAAGGGAAAGAAAAATTCTCTGAGAAAATTTAAAATTCGGAGCTACTGTTTTAACTTCCATTAATGTCACTTTTAGGGCAGTACTTGGGTGATATGCAAGGGGGGAGGTAAAGTCAAACAGTGTTTAAAAAATACCTAGTGTCACAAATCAGTTTTCAGAGAATTCCAGTACCACTGGAGAATATTGCCTCAATTTTTGGCAAATATTCCCAATGTGCTGAATCAGAATTAGCCAGGAGCTTCCATATGCATATTCTTCAGGTTTTTAAGTCTTCTGATATCTCCCTAAGAGTTTAATCAGGAAAAATAGTCATTTCAAGGGAAAGACTAAGAACGTAACTATTTAGTACTGTTTCCTATTATTATGGAAGTTCTCAGAATATTCAGCTATTTTTCATTGTCAGCTTTTAAAAATTCTTATTGCTCAGACTTGAGATAAAACTATTAAGGGTGTTTTCATTTAACAAGCATTAGACATTTAGAACTATTAATATAACAAGCTACAAGTATTGGTTTTTGAAACAGGCTGCAGCTCTTGAGCACTTTTAATGAAACTTTTCCTTATAAGGAGATAGATGATTATGGTTGTCTTAATGACCCAAATAAGAATGTGGCTCAAGAATGGTTATTCCAAAGAATTAAACATAGTTTACCTCAAAATCTGAACAAAAGTTATCAAGTGATGTTGCTGTCTTAACTGTTTCTGGCAGTATTTTAGGGACAAAATGGTGTTACAGATGTCAGAATATTGATTGCATAAAATCTTGAAACCCACAAAACTCGTAGGCTTAGGTTTTAGTAATTTCTGTTGTTTATGTAATTTCAGCCCTGCACGTCACTGAAAAGTTATTTATCTTAAGAAACTGTGGCCAAATTTGGCGGGTAATGCTGTCTGCCAGTGTCTGCAGATGTATTGTTTCCGCCTACGTTTGTGCATGTTGTCTGTGGTCTTTAAAGAACACTGTCTAACACCAGACAGAAATGTCAACTCTGTTCATTTTTTTTCCTATGTCTTTAGAACTGATGTTGCTGTTTCCTAATTTTGTCAAATTATATGTCTGAACTGTTTTCCTTTCTTGAAAGGTGGATGTTATCAACCACTTACCAGATAAGTCATCAGTAGTTAATGCTGTGTCACATTACAGCAAGGTTTTCAACAAAGTAACCACAAGGTCAGTGCTGAGGCAAGTATTTAGTAAATAATGACATTTTATATGTCTAAGGTGAAAAGGCATGATCTTAGGAAAGGAACTGCAAACTGGGTGAGAAAATTATAAAAGTAAAGTTCAACAAAGTAATTACAACACAATTCAAGAGTTTAATTTGACCTGTTAATTTTTTCTCAGTAGAAGAAAATGAACTAAAAGGGCAAAATTGTCCTTGGCCTCTGTTTTGAGTGCTTTAAAAAATTAACAATATATGGAAAAGAGTTCAGAATGAGCAAAATAAAAACTTATTTGGAGAGAATATACATAGCTTTTATAAAACAAGAAAGATGACTAGAAAACAGATGTAAATAGTTTGGAATTTCTATTTAAGCATGCACCATGTGCAAAACTACTCTTTTGAATTTAAATCATCATGTCCTAGCCGTTAGCAGATTCCATCTTGGACCCTAATGAAGCAATTTAAGGAAAGTAACAGGTTTAGCACTAGAAAATTTAATCCTAACATTTGAAGGAAAATAGGAAAAAACTTCTAGATTCATCTCTAGTTCTAAGTTTACAGAATGCCAGTGTCACTCTAGTAGGGAACCAAGAAGGTGGATCAAGGGATAGTTTTCTGACACCCTGAAATGAGAAGAGAATAACCGAACACTGTCAGCTGTGGGTCGAGTCGTACAAACCAGAAAATGGAAGAATCATTGGATGATTTTCTAATTAGAATTTTTGCATATGTTCCTTATCCACATTCTATTGATGATGGGTTTTTATATGTGTATTTAATTATGTATTCGCTTTTCTGTGTAAATTCCTCCCATAACGTCTCTGAAGACTATACCATATGATCTAGAAATGACTCCAACTAGGACAAGACCAAGAAAGTAATCAGAAACAGATGTATGGCTCTGTAGCCTCACATTGTTATTATATTTTAGCTCCGTCCTTAAGAAAAGGGAGCAGGGGGCTGGGGGATTCAACCACCTCCAAACTGCACTAGACACTCATCTTCATGCATTTTTGACTGGTAGAAATTTCTTTATTTCTTCTGGCATGTTGCTGATCACTATCTTCCTACACTCAAATGCTCTGATTAAAAACAAAACTAGTCACACTGTATGTGTATGTATATGAGTAATCCTTAGACAAGTATCAGCAATGCTCCTTTAAAATACACTTTTCCCCAAGGTTTGTGAAAGGAATGCTTGGTGTTTTGTGAGCGTCATTGTCGTCATTTTGTTATTTTGAAACTCTGTAAGTAAATGGCCATATCAAATGCGTACTCTTCATAAAAAGGAAACTCATCATTTTTGTGTTTAAAAAAATTAAAAACACCATCATCTTACATCTCTTTATTGTATATAACGAGGAAACATCTTGTTTGCCCCTATACAATGTGACTAGATGAGTGCCTGGCATTTATTGAGTTGGGTACTCAATAAATATTTGTTGAGTGAATGCATTTAAGTTACATTTAATTAATTTGCTTTCTTGACAAATATTAAGCCAAAGCCTCTCAACAAGTGTGCCTATTTTCCTAAGTTTAATATAATTTATTTGAGTGACCCCCAAATTATAAGAAAAATGAAATGCCTTATTCCTCTTTTCAGTAGACCACCCTTCTTCCCCATAAAAATGTAATTTAAATGGAGGCAAGATCCTGATGCCATGCTTTAGGTTTTGAGTAGCCCCAAGGGGGGCTTTGGACTTTGTAGTTGCCATTACCTGGAATGACTTTCCCTCCAATCTGCATATCCCAGATGTATTCATTCTTACTAGGCCATCAGAAGACCCACTCCTGCCTATACAAAGCCTTCCCTGATCAGTCGAAATGATCGTTTCCTTGATTCCCTATACACAGATTATAAACTTTGAGGTAGAGACTGTTTTATACTCCCCCACATTGTGATGCCTCCTTACTCACCGTTTGTTGATTAAAAAGTAAATCCAAACTGCAGGCGGCATGACATAAAGGAGTCAGCCAAGGCCAGCCCTTCTCTGTACTGTGAGTCACAGTTTCCTCATCTGCAAAACGGGGTTTATGTGCCTACCTCACTGAAGGAAGAAGTGAGAGTAGGCTTGCTAAGTACAATGTTGACACAAGTACGTAATTGTTTCTCTTTCCTCCTTCCTTTCTTCCCCTGGTTTCCTTTCATCTGCCCTTACAGAGGAATGTTGCCTGAGAATTTTCTTACATATTTCTGCCTTAACCTTCTTTAGCACATCAGGGCTTTTAAACCATGAAGTGGAAAATTGCCGTTTTCTGGGATGGTGTCAGCCTGACACTATAGTAATGCTAATTTTCTATACATTGTGATGTCTTCTCTGTTGTCCACCAGATGGCAGGAGTCCCTTTGTTCTGTGAGAAAGCTGCCCAGACACGTTTGGACTGGTGTATCAGTAAGGCTGCTAAAAGAGAAAAGAAGGTACACAAAAGAAACTAGCTCTTACACAATTAAAACAATTTTACCAGGCAAAGGGGGAGCTAGTATAGTGATCATCTAATACCCCCTCCTCTTTTCCAGCTACAAACTTCTCATATGTTCTATTCCTTCTCTTCTGGGCTTTTTTGTATATCCTGTTTCCTCTGCCTGGAGCACTTCTTCACCACACCCTAGCTTTCTTCACCTAGCTGACTCTTGTTTATCCTTCAGATCTCAATTTAGACATTACTGCCATTAGGAATACTTCTTGGCCTCCCATTCTGAGTTCAGGACACCAGTCAATTCCCCACACCCCATCCTGCTAAGGAGCATCCTGCTCATCATTTAGTACCCTGCTCAGATGTTGCTTCTTCAGTCAGGCCTCGCAGTTTACTTAATTTTTTTTTTTTTTTTTTTGAGACAGAGTCTCACTCTGTTGCCCTGGCTAGAGTGTGGAGGTGTCAGCCTAGCTCACAGCAACCTCAAACTCCTGGGCTCAAGCAATCCTTCTGCCTCAGCCTCCCAAGTGGCTGGGACTACAGGCATGTGCCACCATGCCTGGCTAATTTTTTTTTATATATATATATTTTTAGTTGTCCAATTAATTTTCTTTCTATTTTTAGTAGAGACAGGGTTTTGCTCTTGCTCAGGCTGGTTTCGAACTCCTGACCTTGAGTGATCCTCCCACCTCCACCTCCCAGAGTGCTAGGATTACAGGTGTGAGCCACCAGTTTACTTATTTATTACCTTTTCTTCTGGGACCTAGAACAGTGCTTGGGATAAACAGACACTCAAAACCCTGTGGTAAGGAATGACTGTGCTCCCATAGCAACTTGTAGCTTCCAATTATTCCTGTTGTAGCACTTACAGCACTATATTATCAATCGTCTTTTCTATATCACCTACTAGATTGTGAGCTCCATGACAAGAATCAGGTCTGTTTCATGCACCATCGTATTTCTAGTACCTGGCCCAGAATCAGACCTCAGTAAATACTTGTTGAAAAGTGTACACACTTTACATACACTATATGTACACTATACATATATGCACACAGTATGACTACAGTGAAGCAAAGTTTTGTTTTTTGAGGAGGTCAGTGAAGCAGAGGAGGAGAAATGTTAGCAGGGACCTACACCAGGCCTCCTTTGCTACAAACAGCATCTATATTCAGAGTCAGGTGGGCTTTTGATAGCACTTGTACTAAATAGGTTTTATGTTGGCCTGAATTTTCAATGAGTGAGTTTAGAATTAATGTCAAACTTCTTAGGAAGTTAAACATAGTTTGCAGAGCAAGAATTTGCGGAGGCCACAGGTTTGAAGAAATAGATGTTTTTGCGTGGCTACCTGATGACCAAACAGATATATAGTGATATAAAAATGCAACACGAGAACCTACGTGGATTTAGATTGTTAGTAATGAGAAATGAGGCTGCGGCGTAACATTTAGAAAAAGAAAAAGACTTCAGATTTTAATATGAGATATGCTGTAGGTCTTGAGCAGCAAATGATGTTCATTTATGAGGCCTCCTCTGTGAAGGCCCCAGGATAAAGGTAGAACCTGGCTCCAACCTTAGTTAGACTCAAGAAAGGCCTAGATCATTTCCATATTTTTAACAATCCCAATATGTTATTTTCTAAAAATGACAAAACAGGTTTACAAAAATGATAATTTTTAAATATTTTCATTTAATAAATTAACACCTTTAATACATACATAATTTATAATGAGTTTATATATTAAGTTGAGCCACATGAAATTATTGATACTCAACCATTTTTTGTACCTAGAAAATCAACAGTTTCATGTAGTTCAACCTAATACAACCTCATTGGAGATAAATGACAGAAGGCTATATTTGAGGCCCTGCCTTTAGTGATGATGAGGACCTTGCTAAGTGTACCCCTTGCCCACCCCAACTCTCCCAATACTGACTACAACATTAAGGTTGAGGGTATCCCAATTGCGTGTGTGAACTCTCAACCTCTACACAATAGGGCCCTAAGCTCTGACCCAGCAGTGGAGGCTGAACACGAGGCTAAAAGAAGGCTAAAACCTGGAGATTCTAAATTCTAGAGAAGCCTATATATGTATTAAGGGTGAGGAGATACCTAATAGTATCTTTGTAAGTCTTTCCAAGTACAAATGCTAGAGGCTTGTCTGTTCCTAAGTTCCCAAGTCGAAGAAAATGCAGCAGGGTGCACAGAGGGCCTACAGAAATATTAATTGACTGGCTCATTTTCTCCTTCACTCAACTGATCATCTTCTCACTCCCTACTGCTGAAGGTGAGACTGGTTCTGTTTTAATCCTTCTCCCTCACTGCAACAGTGAAAATAGTGTTAAACAACTCTAGGGTGTTTCCTTTCCTTTCCCTCTGCTCGCAGACATCCACACCGTCCTCCCTCCTTAATTTCCTTGCCACTTGCTTCTCCAGCCTTCTCTTCCTCCACATCCCCTTTGTTCCTGCCTCCTCCTGTGCCTCTGGTAACCACTGGGCGGTAAGTGAAGAAGCCATTGCCTTCCCGCACCCCCATATCAGATCCTAAGTGGATTTTCCCTGACCTTGAGAGGTCATGAAGTACACCTTGGTGCTCTCAATAAAACAAGATTGTTTTGATAATCCCAATGAGACCAAGATGTTTAAATTCTTCTTCTCACTCTCATCACCACAATGTGAGATGGCTCCAAATATGTTGCAACAGCATGGCCTTGGGCCTACAGCTCTTGAGTTATAAAATGTTGCAGCAAGCTCTGCTTGTATAGCAACGTTATCAGCCAAGAATTCTATCCTTAACCCAGTCAGAAAAAATTCTAGAGTACTTTCTCTTTGCTTCGCTCACAGATTTTTCAGAATTTTCTCCCTGATGAAACCAGCATCTGAAGTCTTGTAGGAGTATAGGCAAAACTCCAGCAATTCCCTTTTTCCTTTCCAGATACTATGTGTATATAGTCCATCCAAGCAGGAGCTTATCAGTGGCACATGAGCCCCCTGAAGCCAGTGCTTCCCGATTGCACAGTTAAGGGGCGGCAGATGTTTGAATTGGCAGCTGGGCTACAGTAGGTGGAAATAAGAACATGGTGTTCCTTTGCACGTGGAATCATAAATGGTTTTTCCAGTATATGGTGAAGTTGCAATAAGAAGGAAGATCTGGACTTTAGCTTTTCGGTTTTCCTCAGGATATAAATTCCAGAGACTCTCTCCATATTGTAAAACGCCATAGCATTTTGTACCTCTTTTGGAGCATCATTCCCTTTATCCTGCCTTTCATTGTCACGATTTGTATACCTGTCTTATACTTGAGCAGTTGCCAGTTCCTATTGATTTTCGCATTCCAGCATCATCTCTTTTCCCACCCAGTGTCTAGAATAGTACTTTGCACAGAGTTAGCATTCTGACTATTTGTTGAACTGTTAACATTCCTTTGTTTTGGAGCTGTTTTATCCAACTCTTCTACTGCTCAGTTTTATTTGGAGGACTTAGTATTTAATATATTAGAAATACGGTTGTAAGAGACTCAAATTGGAGTGTATGCCCAGATCTCAACAGCTGCATTTTCTTTGGAAAAAATGCATTTGTGGTCCCCCAGTGATTACATTAGTGTTCTGTGTCTCTGCCTCACTTCCCAAACACATCCTACTATAGCTGATTGACCCAGAGGATAAAGCTAACAGGATGGGTCCCTTAAATTGTCACTTCCAGATATTTAACACTTTAAGGTAGTGGGCTTAAGCTGAGTCCAATTATTAAAGACTGGGATCTTGAGGGAAGATTCAGACTTATCACTGGGCCTGTCCTTGTTCCCACTTCACCCAGCATCTTTCTGGGAAATGTCTCTTGTGCTCAAGTTGACTAAGGCTAGTTTCTGCCACATACACCCGGAGACCGTAGCCAATACAATGATTGACAAAGGCACAAAAAGAGCCTGCTGGGCTTTGAGGTCTGATGCTGCCTTCAACTTGCTGTCTGTCTTCTTTACATCTCTATTCTGGTCCCTAATGGAGTTCCAGGCAAATGGTGGTTGCTGGATAAGTATTACATGAATAAATGAATAGATACATTTAATCCTGATAGTGCTACAAAGAGAAGATAATAATATCTCCATTTTACAGGAGAAGTTGAGGCTCAGAAGGATTTTGGGACTCATCTGTGGTTGTGTGACTAGAAAGTTGAAGAATAGGAAGACTGAAGGTGGGTACCTGAAGCTAAGTTCTTGTATGTCCCTCATGAAGACTGTCCCAAGTGAGTGTCACAGTCAGGTTCTATGTCTGTTCTTTGTAGCAGAAATGGACCACAGCTAACTCTAGCAAAATAGAAGTTAATGGATGATGTCAGGGGTTCACAGAATGGAAAAACAGGGCAGAACTGGGATTCAATGAGCTGGAGTGGGTAAAGGATAAAGCCATGGAGTCAGATCTTCTCCAACAGGTTTTTTTCCATTCTTACTCATCACTCAGCTCAGTTCAGAAGGAAGAATTTAATTGGCCAAAGGAAGGCAGCATGCCTGTATTGACAGCCCCACCAAGACTGTACACATGAGGGAGAGGGAATGCCCCCCCAAATAATCCAAGTGATCTTACCAGAAAACAGTGGGAGCGTGTGCTGGGTATTCCAAAAAGTAGCAGTGTCCACTACAAACTGTTGCGTGGAGGACTGCCAGCATCGTTAGCCAAAAATGAGTCATCCCCTCAAGCTGCTATTATACTTTCCCTCTTCTCCCCCAGGGTGTGTTAATGGAGGAGAGAGGGGCAGGTGGAGGAATCTGTCACAGTGTCATCCTTGAATGATAACTGGGCTCCTCCTTAGAAGTTTCTAAAGTGTTGAAGAAAGTGGGAATTCACTTATCTCCCAACCCAACACCCACCTTCCCCCCAGTCAAACCTGCCTGGGCTGTTTTTTATGTTGTTGCTTCTATTGTTGTTGACACCTTCCCCTGGGATTATTTCAAATTCCTATTTCCTAATGACCCGACATCCTTCTGCAATCAACTGGCAGAGAGTGAAGCCTGCCAAAACCTCAGGTAATAGCCCTAGCCTGGCACTGTTTTCAGCAACATCCTGTGTTCACAACTTTTCAGTTCAGGTCCAAATGCCAATATTGGCTTGTGAAAATTTCCATGGCTTCTTGCTAGGCTACTCTTCACATATCCCAGTTCATAGGCACAGATATTGGCCTCTTAATGCTGGGCCCAGCCCCCGCCCTGTGCTTTTTGTGCCATCGTTATCTTACACAGGACACTTTTAATGTTGGTAATGAGCTCCGACTTCTGAAGCATCCCAACAATCCCTTTTGGGAGGTGAAACACATATTAGGAACCTAGAGAGGTTAAGAAACCCTATTATAGTCATATGGTGTGATTGCAGCAGAACTAGTACTGGAAACCAAGGCTTTTGGCCCATGGTCCCAGACTTCTTCATTAATAAGCCTGCCCAATCAGGCCAGCGAAGAGGCTTGTAATTCTGCTACAATACACCCAGAGAGCCCACAATTCTACAGTTAGAACAAAGCTCTGAATTTTCTGTAGAAGTAATTGGTTAAGAATTTTCTCTCAATAGCACTTACTATGTTGTCAGGCTCGGGGCTAAGCACTTTACATACATTACTTTCAATTTATATATTATTTTTAATGTTTAAACTACCTTAGGATTTACCATTAGCCTCATTTCACAAAGGGCAAAACTGAGGCTTGAAGAGGGTAAATAATTTGTCTCAAATTCACAGTAAGTAAGCGGTAGAACCAAGATGCAAACCCAGGATAGTGTCTCCAGAGCCCCTATGTTCACTGCACTTAAATTCATAACTTATCTCCCATAGGTGTTTTCTCTCCTCCTATAACCACCAAAATACACACACACCACCCTCTCCCCAAGACCTATCTAGGGATTCCTTGTCCTTTGTTTTATTGAAGTATAATTTTTATACCATAAAATTTACCCATTATAAGGGTATAGTTTGATTTTTAATAAATTCATACAGTTGTACAATAATCACAATTATCATGATAATCCAATTTTAGAATAATTCCAACCCACCAAAAAGTTTCCTTCTACCCTTATGCAATCTCCATTCCCATCCCCACTAGACTGATCTGCTTTCTGTCTCTATACTACTTTTTCTTTTTTCTTTTTTTTTTTTGAGACAGAGTCTCACTCTGTTACCCTGGCTAGAGTGCCGTGGCATCAGCCTAGCTCACAGCAACCTAAACTCCTGGGCTCAAGCAATCCTCCTGCCTCAGCCTCCCAAGTAGCTGGGACTACAGGCATGTGCCACCATACCCGGCTAATTTTTTTTCTATATATTTTTAGTTGTCCAATTAATTTCTTTCTATTTTTAGTAGAGACAAGGTCTTGCTCTTGCTCAGGCTGGTTTCTAACTCCTGTCCTTGAGCAATCCTCCCATGTCGGCCTCCCAGAGTGCTAGGATTATAGGCGTGAGCCACCATGCCCAGACTGTCTCTATACTTTTGCCTTTTCTAGAAATTTCTTATGATATCAAACAACATATCGTTTTTGTCTGATTTTTTTTACTTAGCATGTTTTTGAAGTTCATCTGTGTTGTTACATGTTTCAGTAATTCATTCCTTTTTATTGGAATAGTAGTAGTCCATTGTATGGATATACCATAATTTGTCTATGTGTATACCATTTGATAGGCATTTGGATTACTTGTAGTTTGGAGCTGTTATGTGTAAAGTTGGTAGCAGCAGAAAGAAGGTGAGAGACAGACAGAGTAGGGCCAAACAATGTGGCTTTATTGAGCACTCCCGGGCGAGGTTCACGGGTCCTGAGGAATGGGGCCCGAGAAGTCACGCCCGTTTGAAACGGGTGAGGGCTTTTATGCTATTTGAGGCCGGCCGGGGGCTTTTGGCGGGAAGAGCCGGGATTTTCCACAGTGACCTTTGGAGGTTATTGAGGATTAGGAAGGGTTGGTGGTATTTTCAGAATCTGGGAATCGAAACTTTCTTATCTGGGTGGGCATCTGGGTGTCGTTATCCTTCAACTTAGCTGGGCCTAACAGTGACCTTTGTGGGTCTCTCTTCTCTTTAGGGAGGGGAGGGGGTGCCCGCCACCAGCCATACATTCCGGCTTTTTGGTTATAATAGGCGCTGCTCTTTCTGACTACTTCCTGCTAGGAGGAGGCATAGTTAGGGGTTACAGGCCGGGGTTGGCTGGTAGAGGGGTGACTGGTAGGGGGGAATACAGATGAAGTAGTTGGTTTAGTGCCGCTCGAGACAGCTCTTGTAGGTCGTGCTGGAGGAACTGAGCCAGAGAAGTTGGTTGTCTTCGTACTGAGGCCAGCGAGGCAGATGTGGTTTCTAGGGCAATTTGTAGGCGATCTGCAAAACCTTGGGCAGAAATGACACTGTAGCCCAGAGTGCCTCCCGCAAGCAGTAAAACTGCGATGGATGGAGGAGGCCAGGGCGTGACCTACCATGACTGGTAAACAGATGGCTAGCCTTGGACAGGACTCTGGGAGAAGCCACCCGAACTCAGACTCACCATATAGGGTTAATTGAGGGACCGTCATGACAGGGAAACAGGGACCTGGGGTGGAAGTGTATCAGAAACCGCTTATTGTCTTTATAGAACATGTGACCCTGACAGCCCTTTGGAGAGCACTTGGCAGAGCCAGCCATACAGGTGTTTCTTTTTGAGGGGAGGGACTCACGTACCTTAAATCTCCAGACACAAATTGAATCAGGAGCAGCTGTTGGAAGGGTCAGAAGATATAGAGGCCCGCGTAAGACGGAGTTTAGTGGGGCCCACCTGGTGGCAGGAGTAGGACGGGGAAGCATCTTGAGGTGGGGACCTCTTGATGTGAGAGATGTGATACCAGGAACCTGCAGGGTCTTTTAGAAGTTTTACAGCCGTAGTTGTCGTTAGGACGACTGTATGGGGCCCTGTCCACTGAGGCTCAAGGGGCTTTGGGTGAAGAGTTTTAAGGAGCACCGAGTCACCAGGCTGGACACTTGCGTGAGGGGTATCAGAGTCCGTCTCAGACGCCTGAGGCAGATATCTGTCTGTGTGAGCCCGGAGGAGCTGTCCGAGGAGAGAAAGGTAAGGGAGGTAGGATGCAAGTGGTGGAGGCTGGGCGGGAAGATGGTGATTGACGAGGAAAGGGCGGCCATACATGAGCTCAAATGGGCTAAGGAAGGTAGGGCTGCGGGGAGTCGTTCTAATGCGGGTGAGAGCCATGGGGAGAAGGTCGGGCCAGGACTGGTGGGTTTCGCGAGAAAGCTTGGTTAAATGGTCTTTAATCAACCTATTTGCCCGCTCGACCTTTCCTGATGACTGCGGCCTGTGAGGAATGTGAAGTTTTCATTCTAATATCTAGTGCCTCGCAGACATGGTGAACAATTTTGGAAATGAAAGCAGGGCCATTGTCAGACTGAATATAGGAAGGCCGAAGTGAGGAATAATTTCTGTGATGAGAGTGGAAGCTATAACCCCAGCAGTCTCGTTGGCAGTGGGAAAGGCTTTAACCCAACCGGTGAAGGTATTTACCAGTGTTAAAAGATATTTGAAGCGTCTGTGGGGCGGCATATGGGTGAAATCGACCTGCCAGTCTTGCCCAGGGAGGTGACCGCACATCTGGTGGGTGGATACAGGGGGTTTGAGGCCTCCCTGGGGATTGACAGAAGCACAGATGCCACAGGCTGAACAGACAGTTTTGATGAGGGAGTTTAGTGAGGGGTGTGAAAACAGAGGCTGTAAGAATGAGAGAGGCCTTTGGCGCCGATATGGAGAGAGGAGTGCACCTGACTCACAAGTTCTAAAGCTTGTGCTTTGGGGAGAGCTAGCTTGCTATCTAGTATGACCCATCCGTCAGTGGTAGTTGAGCCTCCTGTGTGAGGAGTCCCTCACGTTCTTCTGGGGTGTAGCGGGGTTGGAGAGAGGGAATAGAAGGAGGAGAGGAGCCGGGCTGGAATGTTGTGGAGAAGTGAGGCTGTGGGCAACGGCATCGGCATAGTTGTTCCCCTTAGTGACAGGGGACCCGTCCATCTGGTGCCTTTTGCAGTGTATGATGGCCAATTGGGTGGGCAGCTGAAGGGCCTCGAGGAGACGGGAAATAAGAGTGGTGTTGACGACAGGGGAGCCTTTGGTGGAGAGGAAGCCACGCTCTCTCCAGATGGCAGCGTGACAGTGGGCTATCATAAAGGCGTATTTGGAGTCGGTATAGATATTGGCAGTTTTGTCTTTGGCTAGATGTAAGGCTTAAGTAAGGGCAATCAGTTCTGCCTTCTGGGGCGTGGTGCCCTCAGGGAGGCGGGACGCCTCTATAACCTGTGAGGCTGAGACAACGGCATAGGCTGCTCGGCGCTTGCCGTCATCTCTTACGGAGGAGCTGCCATCAACAAACAATGTCAAGTCTGCGTCCGGGAGGGGTCGGTCTGCCAGACCAGACCTAGAGGTGGTGGCGGCTTCCAACCATTTCAGAGCAAGAGTGAGAGGCAAGGGCCAAGGATGGAATGGGAAGCGAAGTGGCAGGATTCAGAGTCGGGGACTGTGTTAAGATAACGGTGGGGTTTTCTATGAATAGGAGATGGAACTCTTGTAATCTAGAAGGAGTGAGGAATGCTAACGAGCAGTGAGTCAGGAGATCTTGAAGGCGATGGGTGGAAAAGACACGAAGGTCCTGTCCTAGGGAAAGTTTTAGTGCTTCCCTGGCGAGAGTGGCTGCTGCAGCCAGTGCCCCGAGGCAAGGTGGCCAGCCACGGACTGTGCTGTCCAGTTTTTTTGGATAAATAAGCCACTGGAGTACAGGTGGGTGGGTTCCAGGAGCCTAAAGGCTGGGCAAGGACACCGAGGGCCACACCCTGGCACTCATCTGTGTAGAGGTAAAAGGGTTTTTCAGGATGAGGGAGTCTAAGAGGTGGTGCCTGGAGTAGAGTGTCACGAAGCTTCAGAAATGCGCGGCAGACAGCTTGGGGGTTTAGTAAAGGGCCAGCGGAGGCATCACGGGCTGCCTCTTAGAGGGGTTTAGCAAGGAGAGAGAAGTTAGGGATCCAGTGTCGGAAGAAACCAACAAATCCAAGAAAGGACAGAATTTGTTCAGCGGTTGTGGGTGGTTGGAGATCGCGAAGAGCCCGTTGGCGGTCAACAGTGAGGTCCCAGGACGTGGGGGTGAGACAAAGCCCAAGGTAAGTGACTGGGGTTGGACAGCTGGACCTTGGAGGGGGACACTCAATAGCCCTTAGAAGCAAGAAAATTAAGTAGGGAGGCAGTGTGGGTCTTAGAGTGCCGTGAAGAGGGGCTACAGAGCAGTAGGTCATTGACATATTGGAGAACAGTGCTAGGCTGTAAGGGACATGGGCGTAGGTCCTGGGCCAGAGCCCGACCAAATAGATGGGGGCTGTCCCGAAACCCCTGGGGCAAGACAGTCCAGGTGAGCTGTCTGGGTGTCTTTGTGTCAGGATCTTCCCATGTAAAGGCAAAGAGATTATAGCTGGCTGGATCTAAAGGGATAGTAAAGAAGGCAGCTTTCAGATCAAGGACTGAAAAATGAGTAGTGGAGGGCGGAATATGAGAGAGCAAAGTGTAGGGGTTAGGCACTATAGGGTGTATGGGGACAGCTGCCTCGTTAATGAGCCTAAGGTCCTGGACTAGCCAGTAGGAGCCATTTGGCTTTTTTACCAGGAGAATGGGTGTGTTGTAGGGAGAGTTGGTGGGGGTTAAGACCTTTTTGTGCAGAAGATGCTCTATGATGGGTTTTAGACCTCTGTGGTGGGTCGGTGAAATAGGGAACTAAGGGCAGGAAGGGAAGGATGAGTCCCTTCCCTTTGAGTCGAATGAGGACAGGGGTGTGGTGCGTGGCCACTACTGGGGTGGAGGTGTCCCAAACCCGAGGATCTACAAGTTCAGGCAGGAGAGGGCATGTCTCAGGAGAGGCAGAGGGTGGGGGTGAGGAATCTGAGAAGACAGATAGAAGAAGAAGAGCGGAGGTTCCGGAGGAAAAGTGGAGAGTGGTGCCCAGTTTGGTTAATAGGTCCCTGCCTAGTAGAGGAGTAGGGCAGGAGGGCATGACTAGAAAGGAATGGGTAATAGGGTGGTCGTCAACAAGGCATGTCAGGGGACCAGTGATGGGAAGTTGTGAAAGATTGCCATCAATACCCATAACTGACACCTGGGAAGGATATAGGGGTCCCAAAAAGGATGGCAGGACAGAGTAGGTATCCCCCATGTCCACCAAGAAGGACATCATCTTACCCGCTACCTTGATTGTTACCCTGGGCTCGGTGAGGGTGATCAGGGTCACTGAGTTGGGGCCTCTTCAGTCTTCTGCAGCCAAACCCAAAACTGTCAACGGCAGGTCTGGGGGTGGAAGGACTGACTCTCTGGACTTTTGTCCCAAGGGGCAATCACTCTTCTAGTGTCCCTCTTGACCACAGGCTGGACAAGGTTTAGTGGGCTGACATGGCTGCGGGCACTGGTTGACCCAGTGGCCCTCCTTACCGCATTTGAAGCGGGTGTCCGGTGGAGTGCGGCTCATAGCCTTTGATGAGGTCTGGCGTTCCACTGGCACTGCCGGCCGCAGGGCTACAATCAAGGCTTGGGCCTGGATCTGTGCCTTCTAGCAGACACGAGCCTCCTTTTGGGCCTCCGCCTGCTCATCTCAGGAGTTAAAACTTTAAATGCCATATTCACCAGGTCTCGGATAGGGGTCTGAGGGCCTTTTTCTGCCTTTTTAAGTTTCTACCTAATATCAGAGAAGGATGGAGTAATAAAGTTCATTTGTGGTGAGTGTGGAGGAGAGAATGACAAAGATGTCATGCCAGGTGAGGTCATGTGCCTGTGTGAGATAGCGGAACTCTTTGGTGTAGGCTGTGGGGTTGTTAGAAAAGGAGCCTCAACGCTTCTCCATCTGAGAGAGATCAGAAAGGGAGAAGGGAACA
>CAUYRT010049993.1:0-13290 GCA_963574885.1 Lepilemur ruficaudatus
GAACTGGTATTTGTTCTTTAAATGTTTGTTAAAATTCAGTGGTGAAGCCTTCTTGTTCTGGGCTTTTCTTTGCTGGGAGACTTTTTATTGATGATTCAAACTCAATAATTGTTATTGGTCTGTTCAGATTTACAATCTATCTGGATTCCATTTGGGTAGGTTGTACGTGTCCAGGGATTCATTCTTTTCCTTTAGGTTTTTGAATTTATTGGCATATAATTGTTCATAGTAGTCTCTAATGATCCTTTGTATTTCTGTGGTATCTGTAGTGACGTTGTGTTTTCTGTTTTTGATTTTATTTATTCCAATCTTCTCTCTTTTTTTCTTTCTTAGTCTAGCTCATGATTTGTTAATTTTATTTATATTTTCAAAAATCCAACTATTTGTTTCATTTTTTGTATTTTTTTTAAGTTTCAATATCATTTAGTTCCACTCTGATCTTGTTTATTTATTTCCTTCTAGTTATTTTAAGTTGGGTTTGTGTTTGCTTTTCTATAATAGTTCCTTGAAATATATCTTATCTATTTGAAATCTTTCCAGTTTTTTTTTTATGTAGGCATTTATTGATGTAAGTGACTTGACTTTTAAGGCTACTTTTGCTATGTCTCATAGGTTTTGGTATGATGTGCTCCTATTTTCATTTGTTTTAAGGAATTTTACAATTTCACTTTTTTTATTTTTTTTAGAGACAGAGTCTTGCTGCTCTGTTGCTGAGGCTAGTGTGCAGTGGCATGATCTTAGTTTACTGCAGCCTCAAACTCCTGGGCTCAATAGATCTTCAGCCTCCTGATTAGCTAGGGCTACAGGCACATGCCACCATGCCCACCTAATTTTTTTAAATTTTCTGTAGAGATGAGGTCTCACTATGTTGCCCTGGCTGATCTCAAACTCCTAGCCTCAAGCGATCATCAGACCTTGACCTCCCAAAGTGCTGGGATTACAGGCATAGCCACTGCACCTGGCCTAAATTTTATTTTTAATTTCATTCTTCATTCATTGGTCGTTCAGGAACACGTTGTTTAATTTCCATGTATTTGTATGGTTTGGAATGCTCTTCTTGTTATTAATTTCTAGTTTTATTCTATTGTGGTCTGAGAAGATACTTGATATGACTTCAATTTAAAAAAAAAAAAAAAATCAAGGCTTGTTTTGTGTCCTAACATATGGTCTATCCCAGAGAATGTTCTGTGTGCTTATGAAAAACAGTGTATATTCTGCAGCTGTTCTATAAATGCCTGTTAGGTCCATTTGGTGTGTGGTATAGTTAAATCTGACATTTCTTTGTTGATTTTCTGTCTAGATGATCAGTCTAATGATGAGAGCTGGGTGTTGAATTTCTCAATTATTGTTTTTATTTACATTTAAGACAATAATTGATAGGAAAGGACTTACTATTGCCATTTTGTTTTCTGTAATTTTAAAGCTATTTTGTCCCTCTTTTCCTATCTTGCTGCCTTTTTTGAATTTCACTGAGATTTTGTTTCACTGATTCCTTTCTTATTTTTTTGTGTATTTTTCATATGCATTTTGTGGTTACCATGGAGATGGCAGAAGTATATTAAAGTTTTATAGCAATCTATTTTAAACTGATAACAACTTAACTTCAATTACATCCAAAAACTCTACTCCTTTACATCTCTGCCTCCCTCTTTTTTTATGTCACAAATTATATCTTTTTATACTGCGTATCCATTAACATAAGTTGATCTTTTTTATGCTTCTGAATTTTAAATTATATACCAGAATTAAAAGTAATTTATGTACCAATGTCTAATAATACAGGATTCTGTATTTGTTTATATATTTACCATTACCAGAGAGCTTTTGATTTTTGCATGTTTTTGTGCTGCCATCTCACATGCTTTCATTTCGACTTGAAGTATTTTTTGAGTATTTCTTGTAGGGTAGGTCTGATGTTGCAAAACTCCCTTACTTTTTATGTATCTGGCAAAGTCTTAATTTCTCCATCATTTTGCCAGTATATTATTTCTGTCAGCGTTTTTTTCCCTTTCTTTCACACTTTCAGTATATCATTCTGCTCCAATTGGCCTTCAAAATTTATGCTGAGAAATCCACTCATAATCTTATATACACTCCCATGTATGTGATGAGTCACTTTTCTCTTTTGCTGCTTTCAAGATTCTCTTTTAATTAGTGACTTTTGACAGCTTGATTGTAATATGTATTTGTACACACTTCTTTGGGTTTTATATTTATTTCTTAAACTGACATAATGCACATATTAATATTAATCTACTTAATGTTGTTACATCACTCTTTCCTTTTCTCTTTCTTTCTTTCTTCCTTTCTTCCTTTTTTTCTTTCCTGTCTTTTTTTTTACTTGCTTCTCTGCTTTAATAATTTCAAATCACCCATCTTCATCTTCAAGTTTGATAAGTCTTGCTTCTGTTTGTTCAAGACTGCTGTTGAACCCCTCCAGTTATTATTTTTATAATTTTTATTTCAAAATATTAGGAGGTACAAGTATTCTTGTTACATGCATGAATTATATAATTCTGAAGTCAGGGCTTTTAGTGTGCCTGTCACAGAATAGTTTACATTGTACTTGATAGGTAAGTTATTATCCCTCAGCCCCCCTCCTACTCTCCTGCTTCTTAGTTTCCAAATCTTTTACTCCACTTTGACTATGTGTACCCCTTGTTTAATCCCTACTTATTAGTGAGAACATGCGGTGTCTGTTTTTTCATTCCTGAGGTACATCACTTAGGATAACAGTCTCCAGTTCCATCCAAGTTTCTGCAAATGCCATTATTTCATTCCTTTTTATGGCTGAGTAGTACTCTATGGTGTGTGTGTGTGTGTGTGTGTGTGTGTGTGTGTATGTGTACACACATGCATTTTCTTTCTCCATTCATCAATTGATGGGCACTTAGTTTGGTTCCACATCTTTGCAATTATGTATTGTGCTGTACTACATGGGTGTCTTTTTGATATAATGACTGCTTTTCCTTTGGTAGATGCCCAGTAGTGGGATTGCTGGATTGCATGGTAGGTCTTATTTTAGTTCTTTGAGGAATCTCAATATTGTTTTGATAGACGTTGTACTAATTTACAGTTATGCAAACAATGTAGAAGTGTTTCTTTTTCACCTCATCTGTGCCAACATCTTTTTTTTTTTTTTTAATTTTTTCATCATGGTCATTCTGATCCCTCAAGTAAAGTTTTTAATTCAGTTACTGTGTTCTTCAACTCAAGAATTTCTGCTTGGTTACTTTTTATATTAATAGTTTCTATCTCTATTGGTATTCTCATTCTTTTCATGCATAATTTTTCTGCATTCATTTAGTTGTCTGTCTGTGTTCCGTTTTAGCTCACTGAACATCTTTTAAGCAGTTGTTTTGAATTCTTTGTCAGGTAATTTATAGATCTGAGATTCTTTAGGGTTGGTTTCTAGAGACTTATGATTGGGCCATGTTTTTCCATTTCTTTGTATGCCTGGTTCTCCTTTATTAAAATTTGTGCATTTGAGAAAAATAGCCACCTTTCCAAACTTTTACTTATTGATATTGTAAAGAGGAAGACGGTCATCTATAGATGATGAGGGCTTCTCTCTGGTTCTGAAAATCAAGTCTCCAGACATTCACAAATGTCCCCTGGATGACAAAATTGCCCTGTTCTAGTCAAGCAGTATATACTGATATAAACATAGATATATGTATATCTGTAAAGATGTTTAAAAATCAGCCAGGATACCTCCCTTTAATTTCATGCTGCTCTTAATCCATGTGGGGCTCCAAAATCCATCTGGTCTTTAAAGTTCCAGCTCTCCTCTCATATATAACCTCCTCAACTACAACCAAACTGCAGACCCCAATCCTAGCATCCAGTACTTTTTCAGGAAGATATTTTACAAGAAAAGTATAGCATAAACTGTAGGTGGTGCTGCTTTGAATTTAATAAGAATAAGTGGTCTTTTCTGTTTAATTTAAAATTTATTAAATGACAGCTTATGCAAAGTTTTGTTGATGCTAATGTCTTAGAAACATTATCATTCAAACATGTATTTCTGTACCTTTAATATGATGTTTCTTTTCATGTAGTGCATCGAAGATTATTTAACAGCTTTTATAAATTCACTAGTTAATTCTAAAAGACTTTAATTTTGTTTAGTGCTACAGTGTGTGTAACACCATTACCCACACAATTTTTCCAGTGTTCCTTCTTGGTTATACCACAGGAAACATTGCTCTATGACTAAATTGAATATTCTTACTGCTATCCCTCCTGTTCTAGAATTCCTTTAAAAAGAGGGTAAGGAGTAAGATAGAGACTTTGAGCACAAAGTTATTTTTGGCTGTTTTCATCTCTTCATTCCTGCAAATTTTCTCTTGGCTTTCCATCCCTGCTTCTTTTTGACAAGGATATAGTTTTCCTTTTAAAAGTCCAGGATCCAAGCTGTCTGAGAAGTCTCAAAATATTCATATATAATAAATCTTGACATCTGCAAAACAACCAAGCAAACAAACTCCAAACCCAACCCAAGCCAAAGCCAAAGCCAAAGCCAAAACCAAAAACCAACCCAACCAAACAAACATAGACTTCCTTTATCTCTCTGACACTCTATCAGTTTTCCTACACTGACCATCAAATTGTTGTAACATAATTTTTATGCCTATTGACAGTTGTTGTTTAAAAGATTAAAAACAGTACAAACTTCTGCAGATTATACAACTCCCTCACTGTTACTGAAACTTCATATCAGACTGACAGTTGAAAAAAGTAATCTTTTACATCAGTCTGCAAAAACTCATCTAAAATGACCTTTCTAAATAATTGATGAGAACTTTTTGTTCTTGTTGCAACTATCTAAACTGCGTAATCACATTGTAGCCAGATTACACCAAGGGACTCTGAAAAACCTAATTTGTAACTATCTTTGTCATCCTTTCTGTAAGTGGTGGCATTTGTTAGGAAAATCCACTAGAGTCAGAAAAGATGAGCCAATATTAGAACATATTCTACCTGTTTTACTTACTCTCAAATTAAGCCCATTGGTTCAGTAATGTCCAATATGCTATATTTCTAATTATAAAATCAACACATACTGATCAAGTTTCTCATTCCCGCAAAAGTAGGAGAAAGTTAATCAAAGGCAAATGATGATTAAAGGTCAGTTTTTTCTATATTCTTTTGTATTTGAAGATAGTGTGCATGTGTACTCTTTTAGTGATGAAATAGTTTAGTTAGTAAAAATGAATACAATTGCTAGAGTACTCTATAAACTGTACTTATCATGCTATGTATAAGAAACCAGGAAACAGCAAAAGAAGTCACTTTTAGTCACCTAAGCTAATTTGAAACTGTTCCTGTGAACTAGGTGGTCATATGCTATTAACTTATTGTGTTAATTGCATTTTTGATGAAAATATAGAAATGAAATATAAGGTAATAAAGCTCGCCTATGAATATATTTCCTTGCTTTAATCATAGCTCAAAGAGATTTTTCAGTAATTAATAGATATAAATATAGCATTAGATGATGATATTCTATGACTATGCCACTCCCTCTATAAACATATAAATTATTAAATATGTTTTTATAACATTGAGTTCATAATATATTCATAGGTTTATATTATTAAAATTATCCTATGAAATATGCGACGTACACAAATATTCAATTTCCAACTACAATGAATCTTAACATTATGCTATGTTTACTGCAGTTCCATTGTTTAAAAAAATACATTATTTGAGATACAATTGAAGCTCCCTGAATACAAAGCTTCTGATTCTATTACCCTCTACCAAGGTAATCACCAACATGAGTTTAATGTTTATCATTCTCATGCATGTTTTAATATTTAATTCATGTTTATATATCTATAAACATAATAATTTTGCGTTAGAGGATTTAAAAGCTTACATACATTAAATCATAGTTTATTCCACACTCTGCAACTTGCTACTCATACTTAACATTAGGTTTTGAAATTTGTCTTTTTTTGATTTATGTATCTCAATTTGCAGGTTCTCACACATTGGTGGGTATTAAAATCACCTGAGAAACATGGAAGACATACAAAGTCCTATCCTATTGCAATAAGCCTGGGTCTCTGTGCTTTTTATTAGCTCTATAGGTGATTCCCATACATACCAAAAGTGTGGAAATAACTATTCTGATTTATTATATAGTCCATTGTATGACATATAATTATGGAAATATACCATAATTTATTCATTCTCTTATTGGTGAATTTTTTTTTATTTCTTTCACAAGCAATATGACATGTGAAATGGGAAGTATTGCAATATTAGCTTCCAAAGTTGGCATAAAGCCTATACTCCCACTAAGGTTATCAACTAATTTTGGTTTGTCTATAACTTACTCCTGTCTAGGTGTTGTAGCTGATCATCCTAAAGGGAGTAGATATCACCCCATATTTACATACTGGAAACCATTAGTGTTTTCACACTTTTTTAAATATTTTATTTTTTGCAAGTACAAAGGGGTGTGTAAAGAATGGTATCAATTTCTGTTTTAATTGTATTTCACTGGTTATAAGTGTGACTGATTACTATTCCATGCGTATTAGTCTTTCAGGTTTCCTCCTCTATGAATTATTCTTGCCCATGTTTCTAATAGGATGTTTATTCTTCCCTATAGATTCCCACGAGTCTTTACAGATTTACCACATTAAATATTTATCAGTTACATGTGTTACAAGTCTCTTAACACCAGTCTGTGCCTTGGCTTTTACCTGCCTTTTATTTTGTACAAAATTCATTTTTGATAAACAAAATTTTCAATCTTTAGTGTGTTATGGTTTTTTTTTCTGTCTAATCTAAGAGTCTATTTTGTACACCAAGGTAATGACATCTATTTTTAAAGATATTTTTCTAAAAGTTTTAGGTTTTACTTTTGACATTTAGTTCTTTAGTATACCTAGAATTGCGTGTAAGGTAAACAGCTAATTTTATTTTTCCTCATATAAATAGTAATTTATTGTTACGCTACAGATTGAATCTACCTTTTAATCATTGATTTATAGTATTAATTTAGTCTTTACATATCTTTTACTTTATAGGTTTTGCATTTAGTTTATATAGTCTATGTTTTGATATCGATTCCATACTCCTCCCACCAGCTAGTTTCTCTTAGTTATTATAGTGTTAAATTAGGCATAATATCCAGTAGAGTAAGTTGTTTTCAATTGCTCTTTCTTAATATTCTTCTTGCTGTTTGTGATCCTTTGGTCTTCCCTTTAAATTTCATGGTAAACTCATTCAGTTGCATTAAAAATGTGATTTTGATTGAAATCACATTGAATTTAGAGGGTAATTTACAAAGAATCGCTATCTTAACAACTGAGTTAATCGAGAATTCACTTTCTATATGGGTTAAGTAGAGACAATGCCTTTCATTCTTTTCTCAAAAGGACTATTCATATTGATGAAACATAGTTAAAAATATATTTAAGAAAGACTAGCCTCTGGTGACACCATAAGGAAGCAGTGGTTTTCTAGCAGCGTTTTATAAAGTATTAAGAAAAGAAGCTTTGGGAGGACAAATAATTAAAGAACTTTCAGTGATATCAAAGAGTGTCTTTTCCAACAGATGTGCAAGAAAATGAAACATGTTGCTCTTTCTCCCCAGAGAGTTTGGCCATTTCTCAGCATGAGCTCCACATAATTTTATGCATGTGATCTTTGAGTAAAAATACTTCAATAAATAATTACTCAGTACAGACATATTTGCTAAAAATCTTTGTCTTAAAATATAATACTGTTCTGGCTATTTAAAATGAAAAAGAAAGAAAGAAAAAAAATATTTCATTCTCTCCACTGTCATCTAAAATGTGGTGATGTGTTCAAAATGAGCAGTCCTCCCAATTAAACATAGATAAAATCTCTGGGAAATTACGGAGGGACAGCAAGGAAAACTTGAGGCAAGGAGATTTAGCATGCACATCTGTGGGAAACTATGTCAACATCTATTTTTTTAAGGCAGGAAAGAGGATGCTTACTAGAACAGAGCAATTAGTGGCCACTTTTCCAGTTTCCCTGCTGAGAAGGCAGCCTTGTCAACTGCCTTATTACTGCAGAAATACTCAGTCCCGATGGTCAGCACTTGTCTCCTGGGTTGCTTTTGACTACAAATTGATATGTTGTTCTGCCTTAAATGATCCAGCCCTGAGAATGCCTTGGGTTCTGAACTCTAACGCTGACTTATCAGCATGGGAAAAGACTATGGAAGAATTGCTGCTTGGAGAGGACTGTATCTACATTGTTTTTGAGTGAAGCTGCACCGACAAGAAAAACTTTGTAAAAAGAGTTGAATATTTGGATGGTGAGCTGAAAGTTATCATGCTGTCAGAGAGGCCGTGGGAAGAAATTAAAATTATGTTTCCATTTTGACTGGTTCCAACCTTACCCAGGGAATTAAATAGAGCCATTCTCTCAAGTATGTTCTGAAAGAAACTGGGGCTCAAATCAGATGGATGTTTGTCTCCAAGTAGCAGTGTTGGTAAGAAGAGTTATACAAAAATCAAATAAATTTCCTTGACCTGTAATCTTGCCAGACATTGGAAATACATGTAAAACCTATTAAACTGGATCCAGTGAGAAATCTTGTCTCTTCCATCTCTAGGGAAACTTCTATTCTGCCTGGTCAATTAGTCCCTGATTAAATCAAGCTGCAACCTAGGAAGGGGTTTATCCCTGAAATATATCAGTAAGTGGTAGTTCCAAAGACCCTAACATAACAGTGACATCATTGAGAAAAACTAATAAAACATGAAATGTAGAAAAAGCCATAATTAATGATATTTTGCCTGTAAGACCCAATAGGTAAATATCTGAGACTTTTAGAGCTTTTAGAGATGTTGTATTGAAATTACCTACAGATATTAACAACCAAAAACGATGGCAACAAGAACTAGTTGGTGCGAAATTTTCGTTTCTGATATCTGGGTAACCTAGGTAATATGAATTTAACAAATAAATACATAGAAATTGTTTCACAAAACATACCATTCTCCTATAGATGTGCTTCTATACCCTCCCTCTTTCATTTTTCTGTCATAAAGTAGATGCTAAGGTGGAATTGGTGTTTTGATGCATAATGCATAATAATTAACATATTTAAATGGAAAAAATTTCAATCTGGAGGACCTGGGATCAACATTATGATGCCCATAACACTTCAGATATTGCTATACGTCCATAAAATAATCTAACATGGAATAGATGCAATAAAATTATACTGCATCTCTATGTTCTTGATGGTCACTGGGTTAAGTGGAAGAAAAGAGAAGGAAGAAAGAGAGAGAGGCAAAAACAAAAACAGAAAAGAAGAAAGTTTATCACAAGAGCTATGAACCTAGGAGGAAATAGAAGGAAGCATAGTATATAAATGTAATGCTTTACTCATCAAAAAGTGCTTCAAGGACCCAGTCATGGTGGTTCATACCTGTAATCCCAGCAGTTTGGGAGGGCCAGGTGAAAGGATTGGTTGAGTCAAGGAGTTTGATATTAGCCTGGACAACATAATGAGACTCATCTCTATATCTTAAAAAAAAAAAAATACACATATATGCTTTAAAGAATTACTGTTAGCCCCTCACAATAGCAATGTAAAATAGTTCTTAACAAGATAATTTTTGGGCATTGTTTATGTATTATTCATACAATTCCTGATGTTTAGTAAGGTGTGGTGGCTCATACCTATAATCCTAGCATTTCGGGAAGCCAAGATCAGAGGATCACTTTAAGTTAGAAGTTTGAGACCAGCCTGGGCAATTAGCCGGGTGTGGTGGCATGTGCCTGTAGTTCTAGCTACTCAGGCAGGAGACTTGCTTGAGCCCAGGCATTGAAGGTTGTAGTGAGCTACGATGACACCACTGTACTCTAGCCCAGGCAACAGAGTGAGACCCTGTCTCCATAAGAAAGAAAAAGAAAATTATCCAGGCATGGTAGTATATGCCTGTAGTCCTAGTTACTTGAGAGGCTGAGGCGGGAGGATCACTTGAGCCTCCAGCCTGGGCAACAGAGAGAGACCCTGTCTCAAAAAAACAAAACAAAAACAAAAACAAAAATTAATGTTCACAGGAAGAGTAATTCGACTCTAGCCACATAATAATAGTATGTGATAATATCAGAGGGAGAAACCAGGACATCTCAATCTTAGTCCAAGAATAGTCACATGGTGCCTCATAAGACACATGATATGTAAAGATCAAATTTATGTAATAATTTCAGGAAATAAACCCAGCAATATTAGCTTATTAGAGGAGTTTATTAATATCATGTTGTCTCTTACAATTGGAATGTATACCCCAAGAAGGGAGGGAGTTTTGTTTGCTTTGCTTAATACAGGTGATGACTAGCATCTAAAAGCCACATGGTAAATATTTCTTGAATGAACAATTGAATGAGAAATGTTAATGCTTCTTTTCAGCAGAAACATTGAAGCACCAAGGAGTGCTTGGCACATAGCATCGTTAAGACTTTAGAATGAGGACTAGACAGTTTGATAACCAGATGGTTCTTCTAATTTGCTTTGACCTTGGGTAAATACCACCCACAATTTCTACTATGTAAAATGGGAACGACGACATTGAAATACTGGGTCTGATTTCCAAAATGTTTTCAAGATCAGATGAAATTTTATTTGTAAAATTATTTTTTATTATTTTTACTATTTTAAAGTCCTTTAACTAAAGCTACAATATTTTATTTGTATTAAGAATTATTGTCATGACATATTTCAGCCTGGAGTGATGAGGCGTATGACATTTGCTCTAAACCAAACCTCAACTTCTCTATCATATTGCAGCATCTGTTCTCAAAAGTCGTATAAAATTGAAAAAGTATTCCCAAACAGACCAGATAGTGAGTTCTTTAGAGTTGTGCACTGTGTCTCATTCATACTTACATCCCCAGAACTAGAGATCCTTACACGATACTAACTAAACTGTAAAGAAACTGATGGTGAAGGTGATGATGCATTATCATATATATACACATACATGTACACAAACAATCTCACATTTTTAGAAAAGTTATTATTCTATGATGTCTAATGTCAACTAACTCAGATTTTATTAATGTGGAAGCATCAAATATTAATATGAAATTTAATGAACAGGGAATACATTTGGTCTCTAAATTTTAATTACTCATAACCTAAAGCAAAGACAAATCTTTGATAATTTTTGTTTTGTTTTATTTTGTTAAGTTTCCCATATTTCTCAAGGAGCTCAGAACCAGTTTCAAGCACATTTTATTTTAAAGCTTTTTTTATTTTATTGTTTGAAAGTAATGTTGTATTTTCCTTTTATTTGGGAGGAAGATGTACATTTTCATGGTGAGTCAAATGTTTCTGAAGCTTCTCAAATAATATGCTTATGGTTGAGAATAAGCAGGAATGATTAGAGCTTCAAATCAGAAAACTTCAGAGAGCCAGAAGCTATCAAAATGTGAAGCTTTTATGAAGAATTTCTCACTCATTTCTGTATAGCAATCACCACTGATACACTCTCTAGTTTTTTATCAAAGCATATATAATTGGGCAAATCATCTAAACCCCCACAAGCGGGCAATTATTCAACTACATTGATGCAGAATCACTAGGTCCAGTACTTCATTAGAATATACCATAATCCCTTGTTCTTGTCTTAACCTTCACCGTGAAAAATCTAATTCATCCCAAACTGACACAGTGTCCTGTTGGTTATGCAAATAGTAGCAATGCAGGAGATGGAGTTTCAAGCCACTTTTCTATCTCCAGTCCCATGTGTAGGGCTCTTATCCAAATCTTTAAATAGAGCCTATGAGTTCTTATAATTATTCAACTAACATACATAAGCTCCCTTTGTGCTCCTTTTTGAAAATGTGCTTATCTTTTTCTCTTACAGAAGAAAGAGACATTGACAGAGAGATTGAATGGCACTGCCAACACCAGAGGAATAGCTGGAAAAGAAAGCAGGAGGGCACTGGGGTATGAGGAAAATGTTAAGAAAAGTATAAAGCTGTCAAAGGGAAGATGTTACCTCCACCTCTCTTCTCCTCTTTGTTCTTGTAGCCTAGTTGTCTTTCTCTTGACCCTGTCTTTGCATTGCATGGGAAGGATACAATTTTGAGTCACCCCCACCTGGGCTCAGATGTCATATCTGATATTGACTAGAGGTCCCTCGAGTCTAGAACTAGAACAATGCCAGGAATATAGGTATAGCCATATGGACCATGTAATTTGAGGAAGGATATGCCTCCACTAAAATGCACTGAATATTTTTGAATGCTTTCCATTTCTAAGAGGCTATGATTTGAAAGCCATGATAAGAAGATGTGATGCAAATTTGATTGTGGCATGGGGCCTGGGATAACACACTTCTGGAAAAGCATATGTCTTTTATCTCGAGTCATGATTTCAGTTTGATTTTTTTTAGGTGGAAGCCAGTGATACAAAGTCAAATAAAGTTTTATAACATGAATTAAAAATGGATCCTTTATCCCTTTACTCAGTTCTTATGGGACCTCAGAAGCAAGATTAGACAAACTGCTCCCCTACTTTCTTAATAATAACAATAAGCATAATGATGATTATACACTTTAATCAGTGCATACTATATGACTTAAGTTAATTGATATATGTTAAGTATTTCATTTAATCCTCACCACGCATTTGTGATCTCATTACTATTTTTAAAATCACTTTACAAAAAGAGGGATTAAATCTTATAGACATTGAGTAATTGACCAAGGGTACACAATTATTAAATGGCTGAGGGAAGAGTCAAACTCAGATACTCCAAATCTACTTTAATCAACCTTCAAGCACAGGTACTCTATCAGCTCCTTCTTGCTCTTAGATGATCAACTCTGATATTGCCCTTGGGTCTACTGAGAAAACCTGCTGCTAGGAAGCAAATCACTGTCTTCCAGAAAGCAGTGAGAGCTCTTGACTTGCTTCTAGTAGACCTAAAAGTTCCACTAGCTGTTTGTAAAACAGTATTCTCAACCTTACCTGCAGAGTAGAAGTACCTAGGGATTTTTTTTTTTTTTTTTTTTTTTTGAGGCAGAGTCTCACTCTGTTGCCCGGGCTAGAGTGCTGTGGCATTAGCCTAGCTCACAGCAACCTCAAACTCCTGGGCTGAAGCGATCCTTCTGCCTCAGCCTCCCTAGTAGCTGGGACTACAGGCATGCGACACCATGCCCGGCTAATTTTCTCTATATATATTTAGTTGGCCAATTAATTTCTTTCTATTATTAGTAGAGATGGGGTCTCACTCTTGCTCAGGCTGGTTTCGAACTCCTGACCTTGAGCAA
>CAUYRT010049996.1:0-81965 GCA_963574885.1 Lepilemur ruficaudatus
GAACAGTTATGGAACATAGAGTCCCCCAATCTTCACAAATCTGCTGGGAGTTAGTTCTGCTCGCCAAATTGCCATCTGATTCTACGTTTGTGATTAAACTGACACTAGTAGTAAAAAATTAGTTCCAAAAAAAAAAAAAAAAAAGAGAGGGAGAGAGAAAATAACTTGCCCAAGAGAAACCCGGTATTAAGTGGGGGGGCGGGAATATAGTACTCCAGGTGAAACGTCAGTGTAGTTGTGGATGTAAACTAAAGAAGTAAAAATGTGTAAAAATGCACACATGAAAGTAGAGTGTAAGCGTTTATAAAATTAATGTTTATTTTAACCTGGCCATCTAAACATGCAATTATTATGAATTTTCTTTCATCCATCATATTAATTGTTCTTAGACAAGAGAGTTTAAGACATTTTTAGTTTTTTTTCCCCTGGCGACTGAAGAAGATGGAGTTAGATTTTTCATCAGTCTCCACTTCAGTAGTTTCCTCGATCTTTATTCTGCAGCAGATGCTCCAATCGTCACAGTATCCAACTGCATATTCATCAGTATTGCAACTCATTTTGCAAGTCTGGCGTCCCCCAGGACAGGGAAAATTAGGATATGAGCTTCTGGCTTTGAAAAGAGAAGACAAATTATATTATACAATGTTACTTATTTTTTTAATGTCTGAAACAGTTCATAATAAATTAAAAATAACAACAATAGTCACCCCCCTAAAAAAAAACAATAATAAAAAACAGTGCAGGACTGAAAGGAGAGCTATTAAATAAAGACAAATGGAAATTTTTTCTGTAAAGAGAGCAGATAAATGGGCAGTAGCTGGGAAGGAACAGAGTTTTTAATGAGAGCTATTATTGTCTATTTCTGTGTAAAATGAATGATCCAGTTGGCTTGGGGGTTCATGATACAAGAAAGAATGTTTAATTTCTGGAGTGAAATTGTTAAAAAAGTGAGTGGGGGTGGAATCCAGGGTACAAGTGGAGGGATTAACCTTACATCAGACAGTGAAGAGAAAGGTAAAGATAAAATTAGGTGAAGTGATATGGTGATAGGAAAATGGAGAAGTTATCTTTGGTTGCTTCTATTTTCTTGGTGAAATAAAATAAATATCACTAATTGAGAGTGAGAAGGGGTCGGAGGGACTTGAGTCTTGGTTCCAACTTTCCAGTGTATTCAGGTCCAAGGCCATGTCTCCTTTACTGAGGAAGTTACTGGAATACACACAGGATCCTATAAGCCATAATATTCCATTTTGGTTTCAGGTTCTCTCTCTCTCTTTTTGGTCAGCAGGCATTTCCTTCTCTCCTTTGCCCCGAGAGAAACGACTATCTTAATGTTTATAGTAACAATTTCCATACTTTTTAAAAATAGTTTTACCACCTAGGCTTTCATCCTTAGACTATAGCATAGATTTTCCTTATTAACATTTTTGATATTCCCTTTAAACCTACAAGTATCCTTGTCAAATCCTTTTCTTGTAAGTTATAAGTTGAAATAATTGCCAAGACCAACATCATGAAGCTTTCCCCTTATGTTTTCTTCTAGGAGTTTTTACAGTCTCAGGTGTTATGTTTAAGTACTTAATCCATTTTGAGTTGATTTTTGTGTACAGTGTAAGAGAAGGGCCAAATTTCATTCTTTTTCAGATGGATATTGTTTTCCAAATCCCATGTGTTGAACAGACTATGCTTTCCCCATTGTGTAGTCTTGGCACACTTGTCATAGGTTAATTGAATATATATGTATGGATTTATTTTGAGGTTCTCTATTCTATTCCATTGGTCTATATGTCTTCATGCCAATATCATACTGTTTTGATTACTGTAGCTTTTATTTACTTATTTAATTAATTTTAACATTGCTTTAATCAAGTAACTTAGATGTTTGAAACAGGAAATTTTAAGACAGTTCAATAAAGCAAAGTGAAGAATTACTCTATTAGGATAATTTGTGAATAAAGTTCAGGTTATATGAATTTGAACTCCATTGGAAGTTTGGCACCTGACTGAATACTGGTCTAAGCCAAAATTTTCTCTTTAGCGTTTAGAAGCCCTGAACATGTTTTCCTTCAGATTAAAAGTAAAAGAAAGAGGTTTATAACAGAACCTCATTAGCTTGACACTGAGCATGCTGAACGCAACTTAACTTAGATCACCAGAATTTCAGTTAATGAAAGCAAATCAACCTTGCAGCAAGAATTTGAAACCTAGGCAACATGTGACTTTGCAGAAATGTCTTCTCTTTGGTATGTCAAAGCACATTCCCCTCTGGGTATGTGGCTCCTGCTTACTCTCACCAGAGTCTATCAAAAGGCAGCTGGAGACCAATTCTTACCTCTCCAGTAAGATTGCTAGGTTTCAGTTCCTTAAGATATCAAGCAACAAGATTTCATTACATCAAATGTTTGTATAATTTCAATGCAAAAAAAAAATGTTGCATATGTTACTAAGGTCTCAATCTGTGAGATGGGTCACAAAGAAATGACAGGTGAATGATGTAAGCCAGTGCTCCAGACAAAACTAACCATAGGCACTCTCAATTTCCAAAAAGGCATTGCGCACTTTTTGTGGAAAGGAATTTAATGCAGTTAAGTTTTTCCCTCAAGGTGATTACTCAAATATAGCCATAACTCCTACTGAGTTTAGATCACCCAATTGGACAAGGAGTTCACAAGTTATCAACTCTCATGTGTCCAAACATAAAGCCCTAGATGGGCTGGGTTGGGCCCCTATCACCTGCACTCAGTGGCCATCATCACAGACTTCTTGGGCGCCTGGCAATATTATATTATAAAAAATGTAAAGTAAAAATTATCCCAAGTCTTACACCAAAATAGAGGCTCTGACTTAGAAGTATGCTTTTAGCCTTGTTTCTTTTTAAATAAGATATGGAAATATCATACTGTTTTGATTACTGTAGCTTTTATTTATTTATTTTTTTATTTAAAAAAATTTTTTGAGACAGGATCTTACTCTGTCGCCCAGGTTGGAGTGTGGTGGCATCATTGTAGCTCACTGCAACCTCAAACTCCTGGGCTCAAGCAATCCTCCTGCCTCAGCCTCCCATGTAGTTGGGACTACAGGCACATACCATCATGCCTGGCTAAGTTTTTTAAAAAAAAATTTTCTGCAGAACATTTGAAATCTTTTCTTCTAGCTATTTTGAAATATATGATACATGATTGTTAACTGTAGTCACTGTACTGGGCAATAGAACAGCAGAACTTATTCCTCCCATCTAACTGAAACTTTGTACCCATTGACTGACTTTTTCCTATCCTGCCACTCACTCTCCTCCCTATTCTCTGGTAACCGCTATTCTACCTTACTTCTATAAGCTCAATTTTTTAAGATTCCACATACGAGTGGAATTTAGGGTATTTGTCTTTCTGTGCCTAGCATATTTCACTTAACGTAATCTCCTCCATGATCATCCATGTTGCCAAAGATAACAGGATTTCATTCTTTTTAATGGCTGAATAGTATTCCATTGTGTATATATACCACATTTTCTTTATCCATTGATCCACTGATGGACACTTAGGTCGATTGGCCATTTGTTCTTTTGAGAAATGTCTACTCAGATCTCTTGCCCATTTTAAATTGGATTTATTTTTGCTATTGCATTGTTTGAGTTTCCTATATATTCGGCTTAGATCAGCAGATCCTGATCTTAGAAGAAAAGCTTTCAACTTTTTACCATAGAGTATAATGCCAGCTGAGGACTTACCACGCATGGCTTTTATTGTGTTGAAGTACATTATTCCTATACCTAATTTGTTGAGTTGAATGTTTTTATCATAGAAAATGTTGGATTTTGTTGAATTCTTTTTCTGCATTTATTGGTCATGACCATGTGTTTTTTTGTCTTTCACTCTGTTCATGCAGTGTATCACACTTATTGATTTTTATATGTTGAACTATTCCTGTACCCCAGAGGTAAATTCCACTTGGCCATTATGATGGCCATTTAATGTGTTGCTGGATTTTTGTTTGCTTGTATTTTGTTGAGGATTTTTGCATCTATGCTCATTGGGAATATTGATTGGCCTGTCATTTTCTTTTTGAGTGTCTTTGTCTGGCTTTGGTATCAGGGTAATGCTGCCCTTATAAAATGAGTTTGGCAGTATTCCCTTCTCTTTTGGAACTGTTTTAGAAGGGTTGGTATTTGTTCTTTTTTAAGTGTTTGGTAGAAATAGTGGTAAAGTCACCAGGTCCTGAGCTTTTCTTTAGTGACAGACTTTTTAATTATAGTTCAATCTCTTTATTCATTATTGGTTTGTTGAGATCCCATTTCTTCATGATTCAATATTGGCGGGTTGTATGTTACTAGAAATTTATCCATTTCTTCTCAGTTATCCAATTTGTTGGTGTATCATTATTTATAGTAAACCCTCATGATCTTTTGTATTTCTGATTTCTTTTTGTATTTGTGATCTTTTATATTTCTGTGGTAATGTCTCCTCTTTCACGTCTGATTTTACTTATTTGAGTCTTCTCTCTTTCTTACCTAATTATTCTAACTAAAGTTATGTTGACTTTGTTTATCTTTTAAAACAACCAACTCTTAGTTTTATTGATGTTTTCTTTTTTTTTCAGTCTTTTTTCATTTATTTCTGCTCTGATCTTTATTATTTCCTTCCTCACACTAACTTTGGGCTTAGTTTTTTTCTTTTTTCTCTAGTTTCTTAAGGTATAACATTAGGTTATTTATTTAATTTTTTGTATTTTTTAAATGTAGGTGTTTATTACTATAAAATTCTCCTAGAACTATTTTTGCTGCATACCGTAAGTTTTGGTATGTTGCATTTCTGTTTGTCTCAGAATCTTTTTTAATTTCCATTTTAATTCCTCTTTGACCTATTTGTTTTTTAGGAGCATGTTATTTAATTTTTATGTATTTGTGAATTTTCTGAAATTTCTCATGTTATTCATTTCTACTATTCATTTCTACTATCACACCACTGTGATTGGGAAAGATGCATGATGTAATTTCAGTCTCCCTAACTGTGTTAAGGTTTGTCTTGTGGCCTAACAAATGTCCTATCCTGGAGGATACTCATGTGCACCTGAGAAAAATGTGTATTATGCTGCTATTGTTTGGAACATTATGTGTATGTCTGTTAGGCCCATTTGGTATAAAGCATAGTTCAGTCCAGCATTTCCTTATTGATATTCTCTCTGGGTGATTTGTCCATTGCTGAAAGTGGGGAATTGAAGTCCCCTAGTATTATTGTATTATTGTGTGTGTGTGTACTTGACTAGCTGATTCTACACTATACATGGAAATTGAAAGAGGTAAGAATATTCAAGGCAATCTTAAGAAAAGAAAAATGTAGGTATCTTACTCTATCAGATATAAAGCATCACAAATTGTCAGTAATTAGGATAGTGAACCACTTGTGCAAAGAGAGACAAATAGGCCGGGCACGGTGGCTCATGCCTGTAATCCTAGCACTCTGGGAGGCCGAGGTGGGCGGATTGCTCAAGGTCAGGAGTTTGAATCCAGCCTGAGCAAGAGTGAGACCCTGTCTCTACTATAAAATAGAAAGAAATTAGTTGGACAACTAAAAATATATGTAAAAAAAAATTAGCTGGGCATGGTGGCGCATGCCTGTAGTCCCAGCTACTCAGGAGGCTGAGGCAGAAGGATTGCTTGAGCCCAGGAGTTTGAGGTTGCTGTGAGCTAGGCTGATGCCATGGCACTCTACAGCCTGGGCAACAGAGTGAGACTCTGTCTCAAAAAAAAAAAACAACAAAAAAACAAAAAACCACAAAGAGGTACCACTTCACACACACAGCCACAATTTAAAAAAACCTCAGAAAGTAACAAGTGTTGGCGAGGATGAGGATAAAATGGAGCCCTTGTGTATTGCTGAGGGGAATGTAAAATGGTTCGGCTACTGGGGAGTTCCTGGAAAAGTTAAACATAGGATTACCTTATGTTCCAGCAATTCCACTTCTAGGTATATTCCTAAAATAATTGAAAACAGGTACTCAAATAGGTGCACGTACACACATGTGGATAGCAGCACTATTCACAATAGCCAAAAGGTGGAAACAGTCCAAATGTCAATCAACTGATGAGTGGATAAACAAATTGTGATAGATCCATACAGTGGAACATTATTCAGCCATAAAAGGACACATGCTACAATGGGGATGAACCTCAAAGATGTTATGGCAAGTGAAGGAAGCCAGACAGAAGGTCACATGTTGTGTAATTCCACTGATAGTTGATTCTTGTTGTTCATAGTTATTATAATATGATCTATAAAGTCATAGTGAACACTGAATTAGCAAATACTGAACCCTTGCTCCTAGGGGAAATTCAGTTCCTGCAAGCCTTTGGGCATAACATTTTCATCCACTGATCAACACATAACCTGTTTTATGTGTGTTTTCTGTTTAAAGATGCCCCGTTTAATGTGCATTGTTGATTTGAGTATCATTGAACTCTTGACCAACAACATGGTAACTCATGCCTGAATAAGCTTACCACATGCATTTTCTTGGGAACACTAGACAGCACTATGCTTGGTGGCCATTTTAAATAGCAAAATCAACAATAAAAAGCACAAAAAATATGAAAAGTATGGCACAAAAAATACTGGGAAAAGGACACTTATTTACAGCAGGAAAGCTGAAACAAGAAGGCAGAGCGTTGCCTGGTTCAATCTCAGGTGGGAACCTGAGTGTTAAGCAACTCAGACTTTCAGTGCGCTCTGTGTGTCTCCATGAACTCCCATGGAAGTACCTCGACTGTGGATTTTGAGATTACAGGTAAGTTTTAGTGAGAAGGCAAATTTGGAAATTTGGAATCTGAACACACTGTATTGAGAAATGATGGCATATGAAATATCTGGAATAGATTACGGAGACAGAACACAGATTGCTGGGTGCCAGAGGCAGGGGGCAGAGGGAAGTGGGAGGCAACTGCTTCTGGGTACCGGGTTTCCTTTTGGGGTGATGACAATGTTTTGGAACTAAATAGAGGTACTGGTTGCACAACGTTGTGAATGTACTAAATACCCAGGAATTGTTCACTTTAAAATGGTTTTATGTTTATGTGAATTTCACCTGAAAAGAATATGACGTGTGTCACTTCCAAGCTGGAGCATTTAATGGCCAATGTGGGACCGTCCAAACCCCTCTTTTTTCTAGGCATGGGGTCATCGGCCTTTCAGATCGTGGCTTCTCCATCAGACTGAGTAAATACATGATCCACAAGGACGTGAACTTGAGCAAACAATACACTTTAGCTGTTTTATTCTGTGATTGAAGGATTTTGTTATTGCAGCATAGCTTGGTTTATCCTGGCTATTCCAGACATCTTAGCGTGACTGTCATCACTGTGGGAGCTCTGTGGGGTGGGAGCTTGGGAATGTCACCATTCCTAAGTACATTGTCACTTAATCCGCCTGTCGTCTGGCCGACTGCTTACTCCCTCCTCTGCTGTGCCTCTTTCCACATCTGGACTCTCTCTGATTCATTTTCTCCAGAGAGTCATTCATTTAGACTGTCTTATGCTGTGGGTGGGATGGAGAGATACAGTCACTTGCTCCATGGGGTGGTAGGAGTCTAACTTTTCCTAAAACTGACTTCCAAACCGTCCTTCAATTTTCAGTTCCAGCTCACGAAAGCCTCCATGCTACGTTCTGAATGCGTCCCCCCTAAATTCCTACGTTGAAATCCTAACCCCAAAAGTGATGGTATTAGGAGGTGGGGCCTTTGGCAGGTGATTCGTTTGTGAGCATGGAGTCCTCATGATTGGGATCAGTGCTCTTATTATAAAAGGGACCGCAGAGAGATCACTCACCCCTCACCATGTGCAGACACAGTGAAAAGACAGCCATCTGGGAAGCAGGTCCTTTCCAGACACTCTGATCAGCCAGCACCTTGATCTTGGACCTTCCAGCCTCTAGAGCTGTGAGAAGTAAATTTCAGTTGTTTATAAGCCACCCACTGTACGGTGGGTGTGTGATAACAGCCACATGTTTTGTTATGGACACTCCATATGTAACTGACATCTGCAGTGTCTCAGACTGCCCCGGCTTCTACGGTGGGAATTAGCTCGACTCTCCCCGGCCTCCATCTCTGCATTCTGCTAATGTGCCGATCACTTTCTTTCCATCTCCTACAACTGTATTGACATCCCCTTGTCTGATGTCATTTCATCTCCCGTTCTCCTTTCCTCACTAATTTAAACCTTTTAAAATTCTCTGATGGTCATTTCTGGGAGGTTATGGGAAGGAATGGTGATAAAGTGTGTCCCATCTGCCGTGACTAGCCGGGGCCATGAGCGTTTTCCTGTTTATCTGGTGTAGGTTAGCATCACCTTTTCTAATGTCTGTGTGGTGACCCACTCTGTGGATGTATTAATGCCATATCTAACTTAACCCTAGTGATTCGTAATTAACAGTTCCCTAGTAAAGTGTGTATCTTTCTGATATTTAGGTGTATAACTGCTGAACGTAAAGACATATAACATAACCTTGCTGTGAGATATAGCTGCTATTTACTTCAGTCTTAAATCCTATCCCGAAAAGTCTCAGTACTCTACAAAATTGAGTTTACCCCCCGTTAACATGTGAATGTCACTGTGTTCATTTACAATCTGTCTTTTCACATATAGACATTTGAAATCATATGTATTATTCCCAACCAACTCTCCTGTCTTTTTTATCTCCTTACAATTGCTGAGTAACTCCTCTGCCGTCTTTCTAGCGTAAAAAATTTGGATTTTGGAGTCAGAAGGACCTGGAGGTTTGAGACCTGATGCCTCCACAGGCCATATGGCATTAGCGCAACTGGGTCTCGGCTTCCTCATCTGTGAAATGGGGATAATAACCATCCCTGCCACAAAGGGTTATTATAGGATGTAAGATAACAACACAGAGCATGAAGTGAGAATGCAGTCAATGCTACTTATTATTGTGAACTGTTGTTTTCTGGGGTCACCCTTGTTGCCTTGCATAACACCTATTTGGTGGTTTTTCTCTGACTCCTTTGGGTCTTGTCAGGCTGGTAAATTTCCTCCCAGAGAAGCTCCTGGTTAGATGCCCTCTTTCCATCTCTTGGAACCCACTGTGTTTATAAAGTCAGTACTGTGTAGTTTGATTTTACTCTAATGTCTTATTTTCTCTAGCTTGTAAACTCTTGGCTGCTTGTATCACCTTTTTTTTTTTTTTTTTTTTTTTTTTAGCATCTTATCTGGGTTGTTGGAAAGGAACTGGCTGAGGCAGTGGTTGCGTGAAGCTTTTGCAGAACTAGGAACCGGCAGAACTTGAAGTTGAGAATTTTGGCTGGGCGGGCAAAGGGCAGCAGAGCAAAGCTACGCGGAGGACGGAACCCAAGCCCAAGCCCTGTCTTGGCAGTTAGGCCTCCTTGGGTAAAAAGTCTCAGCAAGTCTGAATTTGGGGTCTCCTGTAAATAGAAAGTCCATGGGTAGGGCTGGAATGAGGATGCAGACTAAGTCATTGGGCCTCTCTTCCTTTCCCTCTCTTGGCTTCTGCTTGCTTGGTGTTGGCCCGAGATGGTAGATACCACTCCGAAACCTGTGTCCTCTCAGGCTTCCGGTCCAGTGGGGAGGGAGAGAAGATAGTCAGAAGCAAGATTCTCTTTCCCCAAATTCTTAGCCCAAATTTCACTGTGCCTCTTGGGATGTGATTGGGTCACATGCTCCTCGCTGAACCAATCATTGTGTCTGGATGAATGCAACGCAACCACCGGTTGAGGCTGGGGACACATGCTTGGCGCTGGGCCAGGAGCGGGCCATGGCCTTTCAAAAATGTAAATCCAATCATGTCACTTCCCAGCTGAAATTCTTCTCTAGCAAGGATCCTCGGTCAGGTAGCGTTTGCCTTCCACGGGACATCTGGCAATGCAGGGAGACATTTTTGGTTGTCACAATGGGAGGGTGTGTGTGTGCTACTGGCATCTAGTGGGCAGAGGCTAGCGATGATGCTAAACATCCACACTGCACAGGACAGCCTCCAAAGCAAAGAATCACCTGGACCAAAATGTCAATAGGGTGGAGGATGAGAAACTCTGCCGTACAGAATCCCCACTGTCTTTAGAATAAGATTCAGGCTCCACAGCACAGCCTACAATGCCCCGGATCATTCAAGGACCCTTCACGTCTCCCTGCGGACATGTGTTTTCATTTCTCTTGGGGAAGTATCTTGGCGTGGGTTGGATGCTAAGTCCACGTGAAAATGGATCCTCTTACAACTATCCTTGCCAGCAGTGCCTCTTCTGTGAAGAGTATTTACTAACCCGAAACCAGTCAAGCCTTTAGAGCTAAAGTTTACTGAAAACACAGGGAGCAGAGGAACAAATTAAAGCATACCAAGGAAGAAACAAATAGAGACACTGATTTTACTGTGTAATTGGCTTGGTCTCTTCAATAAGACAATATTGAAGAAAGAAAAGAAAGAAAAAGGAAGGAAGGAAGGAAGGAAGGAAGGAAGGAAGGAAGGAAAGAAGGAAGGAGGAAGGAAGACAGAAAGAAAAGCAGGGGATTGTTCTATATTACAAGATGCTTAAGAGACAAAACAACGAATTGTCGTGCATGATCCTTACTTGTGAGAAAGTAGAAATTGGATGGGACCGACAGTGTGGAACTCAGCTGGGCAAGTCTTCAGGCTGGGTAACAGGCACAGACAAAGCCAGCCACAGAGGTAGCAGGAAACACCATTTCTCCCAAGGACACTCTGCAACTGCCAAGTGCCGTGGTGACTCCCTTTGTTGAACCACCACTGCTTTCTGACTTGCTGAGAAACTTTGTTCCCTAAAATTATAGACAGTCAGAAAATTTGCAGTTTGAAAATATATCAGTACAAATGAAATATCTTCCTCTTGCCTGGAAGATCTAGGACCCTTGGACACGGAGAAGCTGCCTCGATATCCAGCCCAGGTGCAGAACTTCACGTAAGGGCCACCTGAACAAAGGGGTCCACATTTATTTAACTTTGTGGTTTCCAAGGGAACAGACCATTCGATCCACTTTGCAGTTCACTTTGACGTTGACCTCTTAACCTATCAAAACCCTGCTTTGTTTAAATTTCACCTGAACTTGACCCTTCCCCAAATCCTATAATAACTTACTTTTGCCTTTGTTTGGTAAGGCATCCTGCAGTTTCTCTGATGTGTCCTCCCTCTTTGTAATCAGCCAATAAACCTGGTTTGTCTCACTGATTGGGCTAAGACAATCAGGACCTGGTTTGAAAACATCAGATTTTTTTTTTTTTTTTTTTGAGACTGACTCTCACTCTCTCCCAGGCTAGAGTGCAGTGGCATCATCATAGCTCACTGCAGCCTTGAACTCCTGGGCTCAAGTGATCCTCCTGGCTCAGCCTCCCAAGTCACTGGGACTACAGGTGCATGCCACCATGCCTGGCTAATTTTTCTCTTTTTGCAGAGATAGGGGCTCGCTCTTGCTCAGGCTGGTCTCAAACTCCTGGTCTGAAGCAATCCTCCCACCTCAGCCTCCCAAAGTGCTAGGATTGCAGGCTCAAGCCACTGTACCCGGCCAAACATCAGCTTCTTAAAAAACATATTTTGGTGGAATGGGGAAATTTGCATGTGAATTATGTATTAGATATTAGGGAATTGTGTTAGGTGTGACACTGATGTGGTTATGTAAGTGAATGTCATTATCTTGTAGAGGTGCTTACTGAAATATCTAGGGGTAATGTGTCATGAACTCCAATCACTTTGAAATGGTTTCAAAACAGTAAATTAATACAGTCTCCATATGGAGAGAGAGATGAATCAAATATGGCAAAATGATAATAATTGTTGAAACTAGGTAGTCAGTGCCTGTGTGTTTAATTTACAATTCTTTCCACTTTTCTTTATGTTTGAAAGTGCTTACAGTAAAAAGTTAAACCAAAACCGAAACCAAAGCCCCATCCTGCATCCTGCCCCTAGAGAACTTTCACGCTGGTAGCCCCGTGTGATGACTGCTGGTTTCAGCAGCTTGGTAGTTCTTTTGGGCTTTAGGGAAGTTGGTCCTATTAGTGCAATCCTGGACTCTCAGTTTCTCCTTTATCAAAGACCTTCTTTAACTTTCTCATGGACTCAGGCAGCAGAAAAGGGAAGCAGCTCCTGGGTTGAATACCCCAGCTGTCACCTACCCACGATGTGACCTGAGTGAGTTCCTTCAATCTCTGTGAGTCTCCATCTCTCATCTGTGAAATGATTATGGATGAAGTGAGACCACGTAGCACCTGGCACAGGGTGCATGATCAATACCTGCTCACTGATGTAATATTGTTGTGATTGAAAGAAAGAACTGGGGCTGGGTGCAGTGGCTCATGTCTGTAATCACAACACTCTGGGAGGCCGAGGCGGGAGGATCACTTCAGGCCAAGAGTTGGAGAACAGCCTGAGCAATATTTTTTCTATTCTACAAAAAATAGAAAAATTAGTTGGTTGTGGTGGTGTGTGCCTATAGTCCCAGCTACTTGGGAGGTGGAGGCAGGAGGATCGCTTGAGCCCAGGAGTTGAAGGCTGCAATAAGCTATGATCACACTACTGCACTCTGGCCTGGGCAACAGAGCGAGACTCTGTCTTGAAAAAAAAAAAGAATTGGAAACCATCGGGTGGTTCATTGCTGCCATTCTAAGGCTGCAAATCTGCTGGGCTGCCTGAAGGGCCTCCGTTCTCAGGATGGCTGGTTTTCAGCTGCCACGGTGCTCAGCACATAGCAGGTGGGCTTTGGCTGTGTACGGTTCGGGAGTCGGAATAACAAGGGGTGTCAGGGGCCCGCCAGAGAGGGTGACTTTTGGTGGCACGTGTTGTTGGTCTGGGACTCGGGAAGCAGCGCTGTCGATCTTTGTTGTCATCGATTTCTGCCTCTGTTTCCCACTTCTGGGGCTACTTCCCTGGTCTCTTTCCGCACTTTGCTAGTTCTCCTAAGTCTCTAGCCCGCCCGCGCCATCTCCCCTCTGCCTTCTCCCTCACCTCCTCCACTGTCACCCCCCATGCAGACTCTCTCTGCCACGGTTCTCGGCAGTGGTGGGAGAAGAAGGGGTCTTGCTTTTTGGTTTCCTCTCTGCTTGTAGAATTAACACACTAACTGCCGTGTGAGTTGTATTTAACTCATGCTGGTTTTGAGCCCGGGGCCTCGTGAAGCACATGTAACTCACACGTCTCTTCACCTTGGGAGCCTTGAGAACTGTTTTTCAAGTTGCACATAACTCATGCACAGAAAACAATAAAAAATAAATTTTTCATTAAATTAGAAAGGATCGTTCTGTTTTCGAAGTTTTAATTCTATTTTTGTAGTAAAATACCACGGACCCAAGGAAAAAGTTTTTTCCCTAGTGTGGCAGTGTTTTAAATCCAGACGGGCACACCCTCTCTGCCTTTGCTCATCGTTCATTCGCTTGTTCATTCATTCAGAAGCTTTCATCCAGAGCCCAGCGTGGATCGAGCCCGGCGTGGGCACTGGAGAGACAGCTGAGTTTGGGGCGGGACATCAGTGGCTCAGGTCTTGGGGGTCATCCTTGGAGCCTCTCTTGCTCTCACACCCTGTCTCTGATCTGTCAGCAATACTGTTGGTTCTTCCCCCAAAGTAGACCGAGGACCTGGGGCTTCTCCTCCCCTCCCTGCTTCGCTCTCCTCTCCCACCAACTGTCCCTTGGATTCCCGGGGTCGTTTTCCAACTGCTCTTCTTGCCTGCACCCTTAGCCCCCACCCCAGCCCACTTACAGATTTCCTCCCCAGCAGCCTGAGTGATCCCGTTACATCAGAAGGGAAGTCAGGCCACTGCCCGGCTCAGTACCTCCCCACAAGTCCTCCCTGTGGTCTACGAGGTCCCACGTGACCAGGCCTTATCTGCCCACCCCTCCCTGCACTCCAGCCCTACCGCTTTCTCCGCTGTTCCCCAAACTTGGCTGCCGTGGTCCAGCCCTGGCCTTTGTGTTTGCCCAGAGTGTCCTCTCCCCAGAGGGCCACGCGCCCTCCCATCTTTGCTTACACGTCACCTGGTCAGCCAGGTCTCACCTGGTCACGCAGCCTAAAATACCCATGCCTCCCGCCCTAGACTTCATACCCTCCTTCCCTGCTTTACTTTTTTCCTTCCTACCATTTAATTATCTGAAGTCATACACTGTACACCAAATCCTGTATTTACTGTATCTTGTAAATATGCAAATCTCCTTCTCTTTCCCACTAGAATTCCAGCTCCACGAGGGATAGATTTGGGTATGCTTTTGCTCCACTGATGTACCCAGAACATTTAGACCAAGGGTCGGCAAACTTTTTCTGTAAAGAGCCAGACAGTAAATATTTTAGGCTTCTCAGGCCACGCAATCTCTGCTGCCGCTACTCAGCTCTGTCGCTGGGCACAAGAGCAGCCATAGAAAAATACACAAATGAATGGGCATGGCTGTGTTTCAATAAAACTTTATTTACAAACACAGGCAGCTGGCGGTAGTTCGCCAACTCCTATCTGCAAGGCTGTCTGACAATAAATATTTGTTCATTGAATTTGTGCAGACAGACAAGGTCACTGATCTCATTTTGGGAGGAAAGATAGGGCAAATTGAACAATTTCAGACAGTGCTCAGAAGACAATAAAGCAGGTGACAAGACAGAGGGGATGAGGAGGTGGCATTTGAGCTGAGATCTGAGTGATACAAAAGCACTGGCTACCTGATCACTTGGGGGCAGAGGGTTCCAGGCAGAGTGATTAGCAAGGGTAAAGATTTGGAGGTGAGAATGAGCTTGACGTGTGTTAAAGTCACCACTGTGACTGCAGCACTGTGACAGAGAAAGAGGTACAAGAGGATGTTGGAGAGATGGGCAGAGGCCAGGTCACAGAGGACTGGAAGGATTTTTTTTTCCCCACTCTACTTTGATCCTTTTATAATTATTTTTTGAATTGTGGTAAAATATACATATTTGTGACCAGCCTGGGCAACATAGCAAGATCCCAATCTCTACAAAACATAGAAAAATTAGCCAGGCATGGTGGTGAGCCCCTGTAGTCCTACCTACTTGGCAGGCTAAGGCAGGAGGGATCGCTGGAGCCCAGGAGTTTGAGGTTGCTGTGAGCTAGGCTGACACCATGGCACTCTAGCCTGGGCAGCAGAGTGAGACACTGTCTCAAAAACAAAATGCATAACATAAAATTTATCATTTTAACCATTTTTAAATGTACAGTTCTGTAGCATTAAACGCATTCACATTGTTATGCGACCGTCACCACCATCCATCTCCAGAACCTTTTCATCTTCTTCAACTGAAACTCTGTACTCTTTAAACAGTAAGACCCCATGACCCCTCCCCCCCCAGTCCCCGGCACCCACCAGTCTAAGTCCGGTCTCTATGAATTCGACTACTCTAGTAACCTTGTAGAAGTGAAATCATACAATAGGCGACCTTTAATGACTGGCTTCTTTCACTTAGCATAACGCCCTCCAGGTGCATCCACGGTGTAGCATGTGTCAAAACTTCCTTTTTAAGGCAGAATAACATTCCATTGTACATACATTTTGTTTACCCCTTCATCCGTGGATGGACACTCGGGCTGCTTCTACTTTTTGGCCATCGCGAATAATGCTGCTATGAACATGGGTATATAAATATCCGTTTGAGTCCCTGCTTTCGCTTTTTGGGGGTATCTACTTAAAGTGGAATTGCTGGATCGTCTCCAGCAGGATTTTATACCAAGGACAATGGATGGCCAATGGAGGCTGCATGGAGAGTATGGCATTCTTGCTTTGCTAGGACCCTCGGGCTGGGGTCAGGGGTTCTGGTTGCAGGGGAGAGAGATGGGGGAACCGGGAGACCCGGGAGGAGGCAGGTGCAAGGGTCCAGGTGAGAGACCGCAGCAGCTTCAAGCTTCCAGTGTGGCTGGGGAGGCCATATGGTGCATATAAGTAAACAAATGATTGCAAATAATGATAAGTATTGCAAACTGAATGAAGAGGAACTGGGTGTTATGATTATGGCAGGGTTGGGGGGGAAGCATCTCTCTGGCATTCTTTATACTGTTTACCTGACTCACAATCTACCAACCAGCCTATCGATGCTTGAAATGCAAATCCTGCATTTACGTTACAAATGACCTTGTTGTCAGTCAAGTGGGTTCAATGCAGAGGTCAGAGCTCCTGGTTCTAAGGGTGTTTGTTTTTGTACAAGAGCCTCAGATGGGGAGCCAGGTGCTCAGAGAGAAGGTAAACGGAGCGGTTTCAGTCTGGGACTGAAAGAGTCGCACGGAGAGGCTCGGTGGTCAGGGGCAGAGCTGAGCCTCATTCCTGCTGCATCCCAGCTGCGGGATCCGGGACAAGTTACCTCATCCCTCTAACCCCCGTGTCCGTTCTTAGAAAATGGTAGACTTATTGTGTGGTCTGTAATCCGCTTCTGTCTTTGTTTTGTTCACTGTTGTGTCTACAGCACCTAATACAGCATCTGGCACACGGTAGGTACTCTGTAAATATTTTTATCTTAATTTAGTTTCTATTTTAAAGTTTTTAATCAAGGCATAACCTTCATAAAGCAAACTACAGCAAACTTCATCCAGCTCAACGAATTTTAAAATATGTATGTGTTTGTGTGTACGTCTATAAATATAAATTAAAAAAACCAAGTGACTACCACCAGGTCAGGTTATAGAACACTTCCATCTCCCAACCGATTTCCTTCCTAATCAGTAACCCCCAACAATAACCATTAGTCTGACTTCAATCAATATACGTTAGTTTTGCCTACTCTTGAACATCATAAAAATGGGATCATGAAAAATGAGCTCTTCTGTGTCTGGCCTCTTTTGCTTTTCATTACGTTTTGTGGGATTCATACACACATTGTTGCGATGATGATCATTTTTCGTAGATATTTTTTGGTGGACCCAAGCACTCCTTTCTCTTGGAGAGGAGAATTGCTGCGTCACTGCGTAGTTGCATGTTTAGCTTTAGCAGAAATGGCCAGTTTTTTTAATCTTTCTTTGTAGTTGGTCTGGTGGATGTGTAAGACGGTGTTTCACTGGGGTTTTACGTGCATTTCCTTGATGACTAATGATGACGTTGAACATCTTTTCATATTATTGCTTGCTCAATGCATATTTGTTGAAAGGATGAATAAAGAGTTGGATAAAAGTGGAAAGAAATCCAACTGCCTCTTGCCCTGCCTAAAATCAGAGGCTCCCCATCGCCCCTCCCCTGGCCGACAGGATCTTGCATGCTCTGGCCACTTCTGATGCCCCCTGCCCCAGAGGTAATCTTTTTTTTTCCCTCTTTAGATTTCTGCTATCTAGGCTGTCTTCAGTTTCCCCCAAGAACCCTCTCTGCTTCATGGCTTTTCCGTAAGCTGCTTTCTTCAGCCTTGAGCATGACCCAGGCCTCAGGAACGCAGATGCATTGCTTGTACCTGAGCTCAAAAGTCCTTTCCTCCAGGAAGCCTTCCCTGACTTCCACCCCAGCAGGCCTAGGCCCCTTTAGGCCCTCTTACGTCTACTTTTTCTTCGTAGCTATCACCACAGTTGTAAATACCCTTTTCTTCATGCAATTATTTGATTAATATCTGCTGCCCTACCATAAAAACATGTTTTAAAAAACCCAACACTTTAAGCTCCATAAGAGCTGCAACTTTTGTCTTGTTCCTAGCAAGACACCAGCGTATCTGTTGACTGTAGAAATGTCCACGCAACGGCACAATGAGCATTATGACCTGAAAGTAATTACCGTTTAGAAACTCACTCACCCTGAGGAGGACCTCAGCCCACAAAAAAAAAAAAAAAAAAAAAAAAAAAAAATCACAGAAAACAATCCTGTCTCCCTCCTTTCTTCCCTCACTAGGTCCTTTGGAGGGTCTCAAATTCAAACACTGTTTCTGTTTTATTTTGGTGCAGCTGTTGTGTGTGCATGAGTTATGGGATCCATACCTCAGGCAAGGAAGGGATTAAAGAGCAGAGGAGAAAGGCAAGGCATTGCTGGTGTCCCAGTGAAAGCTTAGATGCTCAGCTCCTGCGTCTCTGGCTGCCTGTGTATTAAACAGTTCTGAGGCAATACGGCAGGATGGTTAGCGTTATAGTTTCCCCCCTCCCCCCACCAGACTACTTGGGTTCAAAGTTTAGTCACTTACCATCTAAATAACCCCTGACACATTATTCTCTCTTCCGGCCTCAGTTTCCTCATCTGCAAAATGGGGACAATAGTAGCACTTATCTCGTGGGGTTTCAAGGATTACACGAGTTAATTCACACAAATTGCTAAGAACACAGCTAAGAAGCTGCATGAGTGTGAATGCCTGTTAATTATTACGTCTCTAGGCCTTAGTTTCACCACCTCTGAGGTTGGAATCAAGAACCTGGTTGTTTCCCGACGGTAACAAGTGGAGGCGCTCAGCACACACGTGAGGGCAACAGCTGTTTGGGGTGGAGGCGGCAGCCCTCCCGCCACGAGTGCTCTGGAGTCACGGGTTTGAATCCCACTTCCACTCCTTACTAAACTGTGTGATCTTGGGCAAGTCACTTCACCTCTCTGAACCTCAGTTTCCCCATCTGGAAAGGGTAGATTATTGAGTAGCCAGCTCCTCCTGTCCGTGTCAGCTCTGGAGTCAGCTACCCGGGTTCAAATCCCGGCCCCGCTGGTTAGCCAAGTGACCCTGGAAAACCACTCAACCTTTCTGCACTTGGTTTTCTTCCATCGCGGAAGGGGAGTGGCAGTGAGATCAGCTGAGGACGCACCTAAGGCGCCGGGCCCTCCAGGCTCGCAGGGGGCTCGTGTGGTTTTCTCCTTGGTGTTCCGAACACCGTTGTTGTAACGGGATTTCAGAGCGGGTCCGACACAAAGATCGCCGCGGCTTTCGGAGGGTGCGTGACCCTCCCCGGGCTCGTCCCGTGGGATCTGCGGCCGGGCGGCCAGCGCCGGCGCCGGGGCGGGGGGCGCGCGGGGGGCGCGGAGGGGCGGCGACGGGGGGGCGCGGACGGGCGGCGGGGGCCGGGGTCCAGCCGCCCCGCCGCCCACGCCGTGTGCGCGCGCGAGGCCGGGCCCGGGCAGGGCGGGGCCGCCGCATCCCCGTGACGCGCGGGCCAACCAGGCGGCGTTGCGGCTCCGGCTCCCCGCCCCCCCGCGCCGCCCTCCAGCCGCCGCCGCCGCCGCCAGCAGCAGCCGGGCTCGTCCGCCCGCCGCCTTCGGGTGCCCGCGCCGGCCGCATGGCGCTCCGGGGCTTCTGCAGCGCCGATGGCTCCGACCCCTTCTGGGTACGTGCTGGGCGGCCGCGGGCCGCGTGGGGCCGGCGGGGAGCGGGGAGGCCGGCGGCGGGGAGGGAGGCCGGCCGGCCGGCCGGCGGGGAAGCGCCGGGCCCGCAGCCTCCCGGGGCGTCCGGTTCCCCCGTCGGCTGCCGGCTGGGGCTCGCACCCCCGCCCCGCTCGCGGCCGGGCCCCCTCGGGGGTACAGCGGATGGGGGGAGCTTGGGGGACTCAGCTCCAGGGGAGCAGGGCGTGCGGGGGGCATGTGCCCAGCCCGGGGGGCCAGGGGCCGGAGCCCGGGGAAGAGGCCTGCCTGCTTGGGGATTCCCTCCTCCGGCTAAAAACAACCCTCCAAGGAAGGGGACGCGAGATGGGGGCGGGAAAGGGAAGTGTCTCCCTGCTTCTGTCCTCCCGTCTTCTTTGTAGGCTGGGGTGCCCCCTTTCACAAAACGCCCCGTTACCCAAGGGTGACCTGGGGAGGGGCTCAGTGTGTGGAAGGGGACTTCCCCCTGATTGTCCCCCCTCCAGCTGTTTTACATCCACGTTGCTGTCCGGTGGTTACCTATCTTTGTCTTTCTCTTTCTTTCTGCCTAAATACTCTGGGGGAAGTTTGGGGGAACCAGGGAGGAAGGCGGGGTGGGGGTGGGGCGGCCAGGGAAGAAGGATGTGTCCCACCTCACCTTCTGGTCGCGTTTGGTGCAGCTGAGGGTGCCCAGGACCCTGGTACCTGCGGTTGTGCCCTCCCACCTCTGTGTCACCTGAGGCTCCTCTCTGGGGATGTCTCAGAGGTTTTCCCGGGGCAGATTTTCTTCTGAAATGTTGAGTGCCCAATCTGGCTGGGTGTCCAGAGTCCACTTTCTGTGGTCTGATCCCCAGCGTTGTGGGTTTTAGCCTCACTGTAATGCGATTTGTCCTGTGTTCCAGGAGGGCCCTTCTATGCCATGCTATTTTGATTATTGGTAAACACAGTAGGCAAATCTGGACACGGTCATTTTCTCCCCTCTGTTTAGGAATCAGGAGAAACACCCTTGGCTCTTAGGAGCTGGTGATTAGCATCCCAGAATACCCTCTTGTCCTGTTTGTGGTTCTTTCCTTGAAGGCTGCATTTGGAATGTTGGGAAGTCACTTCTCCAGGGCCCCTGCTGGAAGGCTTTGTTTTTCAGGGCTGTCATTTTGTTGAACGACCAACCCCACTTTGATGTCCCCCATTTTTAGGCCAGTTGGCTCAGAGATTGACTCCAGATCTATAAATAGCACAGAAGCTGTGCATTTGGGGCTGATTGGAGCCTCTTCACAGGTGGGCTCTCCTTAGCAGAGAGAGGAAAACCTGTGGATCCTCTACTCCCTGTACCAGATCGAATAACAACAAGATTATTTTTGCAAGGATCCACGTGGTGATCTGGGCTAGCATTGCAGTGAATTCTAGAGTATTTCCTTGTTTATTTTCTGCTCCTAAATTTAGGGGAGGGGAAAAACAGGTGACCATAAATGAGATTTTGTATCAGGATGTATTTTATTGATGGCAACTGGCCGTTGGTGGCTAATGAGTATGCTTCGGGTGCCCTCTGTTTATTTAGCTTAACCTAATCCAAGAAGTCCAGATGTGATTTTTTTTCCCCCTCTGGATATAAGGACTCTGTGATATAAGATTTGTGAGTTAATTTTTAAAGAATGTTTTTTAATATGTTTCATGCCCAGTGTGGAAAGTAGGGAAAAGTCTAGAAAACCCAACCCAGGTGGTTTGGGTTTTCCCAACCCAGGTGGTTTGGGTTTTGCCTGGGGATGTTGACCTTTATCTCTGGCAAGTCCCCTGTTGTCCCCCAATCTTTTTGGCCTTGCATGTGTTCTCTGCCCCTCCTCCCTCTGGATTGCTGGACGCTCCAGTTTCTGGGGGTGCCCTGGAACCAGAATTTGAGAGCAGGCAGCTGGAGCGTGAGCAGGAGAATCCGACTGTAATTTATAGAATGTGTTTTCCAAGGCAGCGTGCTCAAGGCCAGGACAGACTGTGTGACCTTGAGCCAGCCACTCTGCTTCCCTGTGTCTCAATTTCCTCATCTGTGAAATGGGGCAGGGGCCAAAAACTACCCCAACCTCCTAAGGTGGTTGTGAACAATGAATAAGTTAATCTTTTTTTTTTTTTTTTGAGACAGAATCTCACTCTGTTGCCTGGGCTAGAGTGCCGTGGCGTCAGCCTAGCTCACAGCAACCTCAAACTCCTGGGCTCAAGTGATCCTATTGCCTCAGCCTCCCAAGTAGCTGGGAGTACAGGCATGCGCCACCATGCCCGGCTAATTTTTTCTATATATTTTTTAGTTGTCCAATTAATTTCTTTCTATTTTTAGTAGAGACGGGGTCTTGCTCTTGCTCAGGCTGGTTTCGAACTCCTGACCTTGAGTGATCCTCCTGCCTCGGCCTCCCAGAGTGCTAGGATTACAGGCATGAGCCACCATGCCGGGCCAGTAAGTTAATCTTTGTAAGCAGCTCAGCCTGTGCCCTGCACAGAGATCAACAATGGTTATTATTCTTTCCAAAGATGATGTGTGTTTCAAGTTCCTTGTCCTTCCTTTGGTCACACTTTTTCTTCAGCCGGTGGAGTCTGCCCACCCAGTCCTGGCTGGCTCCTTTTGTGACCAAGGTCACGTGCTTAGAAATCAAGGTTATTGGGCCTCGTGTGACTCTGTCAGAGCTTTGTTCCTGGGCCAGCCTGCCTCTGAGCCCTAGGAAATGTCCGGAAAAACCAGAATGTGGAAATGGTCCATGGTGAGGGTTCTGTTGACTTATCACCTGTGCTCGGGCAAATGCTCTGGGATGAGAAAAGAGGAACTTTGTTATTTACATGGAAAACAGGGGCTGAGTTCTGCTGCACTTGGCTTTCTTTTTCCATTGGGTGTGAGAGGCTGGCAGGAGGGGCTGTTTTGTGACTAATGTTTGAATGATGGTTGGAAAACAGGCCTTTCTTTGCAAGTTAATTTTTTGTTTGTTTTACTTTTCATGTTCTTAAGACTGTAAGTGAAGAGATTTGCAAATTAATTTTTTTTGAGACACGGCTTCACTCTGTCACCCGGGCTAGAGTGCAGTGGCATCGTCACAGCTCACCACAACCTCAAACTCCTGGGCTCCAGTGATCCTCCTGTCTCAGCCTCCCGAGTAGCTGGGGCTACAAGCTTATGCCACCACGCCCGGCTAAGTTTTCTGTTTTGTGTAGAGACGAGGTCTCGCTGTATTACTTGGTGTGGTCTCAAATTCCTGGCCTCAAGAGATCCTCCCACCTTAGCCTCCCAGAGTGCTAGGATGACAGGCGTGAGCCACCATGCCCGGCCTGTAAGTTAATTTGAAAAAAATGCTTATGAATGTGTTTCATGCCCAGTGTCGAAAAATTGGAAAATATGGAAAAGTTGAGGAAAAAACTCAGCAATGTAGTGTGGTGGCTCAGAGCAAGTGCTCACATTCCCTGGATTCAAATCTGGCTCTGCAGCTTAGGCGAGTTACTTCTCTGTGTGTCTCAGTTTCCCCATGTGGGATGACATACTACCCAGCGACTGCAGTGGTTTGAGGGACAAGCCGGCGAATCCTTGGCAAGTACTTAGCATGTTGCTGCCTGGCACGGAGGTAACACCGGGTAAATGTCAGTGGTCATCACCGCCTGGAATTCTCTAGTTCGTTTTTGCTGCTGCACCTGCTGTCCGGTGTCGCAGTACGCTGGTTCTGGGGCTGTTTGCCCCTGAAATGCTCTGTGCCATTCCCCAACTCAGTAAAGCCCCGAATATTTGATTTCGCTGCCAAGAGGAATATCTTAGAAGCTATTAGAAATTCCTCTTGGGGTTAGGTCTGGCCTGGGAGTCAGTCTAATTCCTGCCTTAATTCCTCCCCTTGGCGCCACAGCAGGCCATGAAGAGCCAGGTTTTCCCCTCCTCCAAGCTCTGTTTTGGTTTTCAGACTTGTCCCTTTGCCTTCTTCCCCTCCTCTCTCCTCCCCCGTTTGTCCTCCTGTCCTTCTGAACCCCCCTCACTGCCTTGGGGATCATTAGAGCTGAAAGGGAATTAGTGGGGTCTGCTCACCCCGCCGCGTGGCTGTGGCGTCTGAGCCCCAGAGTGACAGGGCCCGAGGTGAAAGGGGAATGAATGGCTTTGGCAGGAGGCGAGGGCGACCTCTGAGGGCCTGAGCAGGGTTCCCGAGTCTGCCTTTGGCCTCGCAGCACTTGGCCGAGACCCTCCCCGGGTTCGGGTTCCCCTTGCCCTGAGGACCAGCTCCCTTGGTGACAGTCTTCGGGGTGCTCTGCCTTTGTGGGCTCAACTTTCAGGAACCCATCTCTCCACCCGCGTGTCTCATGGGCATCTCCAACTTACCATGTCCCCAGAGGAACCTGGGCTCCCCTTCCGCTGCCTGCCCCATCTCAGTTAACGGCAGGGCGGCTCCGTCCTCACGGACACTCAGGCCAAAGACTGCATCGGCCTTAACTCCGCTTTCCCTCCCGCTCCGTATCCGACCTGTCGGCACATCCTGCTGCCGATGCCTTGGAAATGTATCCAACTCGGCCTGCTTCTCATGGCCGCCCCTGCAACCGTCGGGGGGATTCCAGCATTGGAACAGTTGCTGCTTCGCTGGTCTCTGCTCCTGCCCAGGACACTACAGTCCACTTTCAGCTCAGCAGCCAGAGGGACTCTTAAAATACAGGTCAGAGTCCAGGCGCGGTGGCTCACACCTGTAATCCCAGCACTGTGGGAGACTGAGGTGGGAAGATTGCTTGAGCCAGGAGTTTGAGCTGTGATGATGCCACTGCCCTCCAACCTGGGTGACAGAGCAAGACCCTGTCGCAACAAAACAAAACAGAGCCTGTCCGTCTTGTTCTAATACTGTGCATTGGCTCCCTGTTTCTCTCGGGGTAAAAGCCAAAGGGCTCCCAGTGGCCTCCGTGGCCTGGCAGCATCTGTCCCCATCACCTCTCTGACTTCCTTGCTGCTTTCTGTCTCACTGTGTTCCTGCCACACCTGCCTCAGGGCCTTTGCACTTGCTGTCTCCACTGTCTGGAGTGCTCCCTCGCTTTCAAACCTTGTCGGAAGTCACCTCAGGCATCCTTTCCCTGACCCCCTGCTGCTTCCCTGTGCTCCCATTTCTCTGTTCCCTGCCTGTCTGCGACCCAACCCCCCCCCCCCGCCAGCACTTACTGCCTTCTAATACACAGATATTTTATCTATTGTGTCTGCTCTGTGTGTACTTCCACCAAAAGGCCAACTCCACAGGGACAGGGATTTTTGCCTGTGTGTGTTTACAGCTGTGATCCCAGCACCTAGAACCGTGCCTGGTGCTCCGCAAATACAGCGGACCCTTGAGCAACGTGAGGGTTAGGGGTGCCAGCCCCCCAATACAGTCGAAGATTCATGTATAACTTTTGACTCCCCCCAAACTTTACTAACAGCCTGCTGTTGACTGGAAGCCTTGTTGATAACGTAAACCGTTGAAATATACTTTTTTTGTGTGTTATATGTGTTATATACAGCATTCTTATAATAAAGTAAGTTAGAGAAAAAATGTTGTTAAGAAAATCGTAAGAGAAGATGTATTTACTATTTGTTAAGTGGAAGTGGTCGTTAGAAAGGTCTTCATCCTCGTCTTCACCTTGAGGAGGTAGAGGAGGGGTTGGTCTTGCCGTCTAGGTGTGGCAGACGCAGAAGGAAATCGGCAAACAAGTGGCCCTGTGCAGTCCAGCCCGAGTTGTGCGAGGGGCAGCTGTTTTTGTTGGAAGAATGAGTGACATGAAATGCTACAATGGCTTTGGGCTGGGCGGAAGCCCCTCCCCGCAGATGAGGGTGAAGTAGCCACTCGGCCGTCTGGAATGGGTGCTCAGACCCACCGAGTCCTGCAGCGTCCATGCCACGCTGCCTTGCGAGGGTCAGAGCAGGGTCTCGTCCGTCTCTCTTCCCAGTCCCTAGAGCTCCAGGCATAATGGGCTCGATCAACATTCGTTGTCGTTGAATTGGTTTTGTTTGTTTTCAGGCAATATTTGAATTTGAGTGTTTGAGGTACGAGTTCCAAACTGGGGGGTGGGGGGGAGGGCGGTTAGAGGTAGCCCACCAGAGTGCTGGCTGGGCTTTATTTTAATTGTATGAATTGCCGTAATTTCCCGTATTTATTGGTTGGAAGATGTCACAGAAACATGTGGATTTCTGGCTTCTCCTGAAAAATTGGAAGGTCCGATAGCACTGGGCCTGCCCGTGCCCACGGTGGTCGACAGCTGGGGCTGCCCCCTGCGGAACAGGCTCCCTCACGCCAGTTTGCCGCGGTCCCCACTCCTCCTCACCCTGGCTTTCATTTTTAGGCCAAGTGTCTGTTGCTTTTTCTCACTGATTCTCACACCTGGTCTTCGTCCCTCCCTGATGGAGCCCACCTGGCACCTGTTGGTAGTTGAGTCGGCATCTCCTGCTTTTGAAGCCCGACCTTTTGGTGACGTGACTGGGGCTGGTGTAATTTATAATGACGTAAAGGCCCTGGCCCTGGCACGGTCACGTTGGCAGGAGGGGAGGGACCAACTCATTGACGCCTGTGGAATTTGAAGCAAGCGTCTAACTTGTCATGTTGGCTCCAGGTTTTCACGGTGAGCTAAGACCTAGCTTTTATGATTAGATTTTTTTTTAAATTACAATTGGCACACCGAGACAAGGATATTATTAGATCTCAGTGGTCAGTAAAACTCTAGCTCATAAAAGCTTGCCTGGACATTTTATAAAAGTGAGTACATGGATTGGGAGACTCACAAGAGCGCGAACATCCCGAGGCACGCTTACCGCAGCCTGGCAAGAACACCGGGCTGGCGTCTCGGCGGCGGAGGTGTGGACCTGCCTGACCTCTTGAAGCCTGCGGGGTGGAGCGGGGCCTTTGAGGAAGCCGTATTTTGGGGGCAGGGGTGTGGCGCACAATTTCTCTGCTTTGGTCCTGTTGGCGTCTTGGCCTGATCATTCTTTGTGGTGTGGGAGCTGTCCTGCGCGTTGTAGGATGTTCGGCAGCATCCCCACTAGATGCCAGAGGCACCTCCCCTTGTGGTGACAAGCAAAAGTGTCTCCAGACATTGCCAAATGTCCCCTGGGGCGTGCAGTCACACAGCCACCAACGTGGAGGAATGTGGGGAAGAAATTTAGGGTGAGACCTTGGTCCTCATTCTTGCATTTCCCTAAGAGGCTGTAGGCTGTGGCACTTCCAGCGTAATTGGCTTATTGGGGTTGCCTTGGAGAAGCTTAATGAGACGTTAAGGAGGTTAAACTCCAATTAGCTAGGGAAGGAGCATGCAGCAGCCTCTCTGCACAGAGGCTGTCTGTGTCTTTCCACCTTTATCCCTTCTGGTTGGAGTGTGGGATAGTTCAGTCTCACCGGTGAAAACACGTATCTTTAGAGATCAGCTTTGAAGCTTCACTCCTGCATTTTAAACTGCCCCAGGATAGGTGGACAATTGCAAATCTGAGATTCTACTGAAGTGCCCCCTTGGTTTAATTGTGGGATGCGTTTCCTGGGGAAGGTTGCCAAGTTCTGGGAATTGGGCGTTGATGACCAGGGAGGGTGGCTGTAGATTACCACCTGTAATCCTTAGGTGGTGATTGAGATTTTAGGGAACTTTCCCTTTCCCTCTCTGTGTTTTATGAGAGTCTCAGTCTACTTTTATTGGCTTCTTAGGTAACTTCTTGCTTGGAGAGCATTTATTAAGTGCCTAAGTTTTCCCAGAATGAAGAACTCGAGTGCGGTCTTTTAAGACCCTGGATCCATTCTCTTCTTCCCACACCGTTTTCCATTCATTCAATCATTTATTATTAATTGAGCATCTATGTGCTGCCCCTGTTCTAGACACGGGGAGGTTTCAGCAATGAACAAGAAAGACCAGGCCATGTTCTCATGGAGTTCACACTGGGGATGACCAAAATGATTTCGGATGGTGGTGGTTGCTGCAGAGACATAAACCAGGGAGAACTGAGGGGAGTGCAAGCTACTGTAGAGGGATGTCCATAGAAGGCCTTTCGGAGGAGGTGACGTTTGACCTGAGACCTCGGTGGCAAAGCTGGCCATGCAAGGATCTAGGCGAACAGAGTCCCAGAGAGGGAAGAGCACGTGCAAAGGCCCTGTGTTAACCATGGTTATTGTGGTAGCCATGTTATCATGGAGTTTAACTCAAAGGAACCACAGAGCCCATCTCATGAAAATCATGCCTGGAGCATTCTGCAAAATGCATAAAGCACAAACAAAATGCCTTGTGGTAATAAAGGGCTGGAAATTCCAGGGAGGGTGCCCCTCCCCCCACCTTGGCAAGGAAATGGAGCAATACTTGGTCCCCAACGCAGGCAAGGGCCTTCTGACCCATTTTTATGTTTGAATGGATCTTAGGTTGTAAAAATGAAATTAAGTGTACATTGTTTTATGAGTCCCATCTGTGTCTGAGACCCTTCACTGAACCCTTTCAAGGCGAGACCAAATTAGGATTCCCCGTTTCCCAGGTGCCCTCGATTTTCCTCCAGGGCTCGTCGTTCAGATGATGGAGCACTTTCTTTTGTGGTTAGATGACTTTATGTAGGTTGCTAGAAAATTCTTCTTTTAAAAGTAGATGTTACTGAATTGGTCTGGCTGATTGACACGGGGGAGATCTTACACTGTAAATTTTTTTGGTCATTCAGATGTTGGAGCACTCACTTTTGTGGTTAAGATGACTTTATGTAGGTTGCTAGAAAATTCTTTTAAAACTAGATGTTACTGAATTGGTCTGGCTGATTGACACAGGGGAGATCTTACACTGTTAACTTTTTTTTTTTTTTTTTTGAGACAGAGTCTCACTCTGTTGCCCAGGCTAGAGTGCCATGGCGTCAGCCTAGCTCACAGCAACCTCAAACTCCTGGGCTCAAGCAATCCTTCTGCCTCAGCCTCCCCAGTAGCTGGGACTACAGGCATGTGCCACCATGCCCGGCTAATTTTTTTTTCTATATATTTTTAGTTGGCCAATTAATTTGTTTCTATTTTTAGTAGAGACGGGGTCTCGCTCTTGCTCAGGCTGGTTTCGAACTCCTGACCTTGAGCAATCCACCTGCCTCGGCCTCCCAGAGTGCTAGGATTACAGGCGTGAGCCACCGCGCCCGGCTTCTGTTAGCTTTTCTGATGGTACCATTACTTAAAAAAAAAAAAAAAAAAAAGGGAATGGTCTAGAAGGATATAAAGGGGAAAGTAAAAGTTTCAGTACTTCCCTTCTTTCCGTTCCCAGAAGTAGCCATTGGTGACAATAGTGTCTTGAGGTCTTAAAAAAATTTCAAAGCCTACGCACATATATATGTGAGCGTGAATGTATGTATGCATGTATATTTTTTCTCCCCAAATATTCATATTGTAAATACTGTTCTGTATCTTGTTCTCTTAAAAACCAATGTTGATTTTCTTTCTACATTAAGTCCATGTCAATCAGAAGAAAAAAGAAATGACATTTCTTTACAAGCTACACGTTCGTCTATCATATGGCTAAGCCATGTCTTCACCCAGTCGCCACTTGGTGGCTTTTGGGGTCCTTCCCAGTTTTTTGGTGTGATGAACTGTGTGACACAGTCCTGGTCACTTTTCTCTGCACATGTATATAAATATATGTAAATAACCCAGCAGAATAAATTTTCCCACAGGAAATTGCTAGGTAATGGCGTATGCATTTTGAAATTTGACAGTTAATTGCCAGGTTGCTGCAGCAGTTATGCTCCCACTAACAGACCTACCAGTATTTATTGAGCACCTGTTGTGCTCCCGGCATGTCCAGACATTGAGCAAGCTGGGAATCGACCAGGCCACTGTTGTTTTGCTGTATATGAGAGGGTTTTGCCCACTTAAGCTAAATTTTACATTCTAGCGGGTTTGGATCAGGAGAACAAAGTACAAGGGTGCTTTGGTTTTGTTCCAGTTGTTAAAAATGTGTTTAAATTTTAAACAGTTTTTGACTTCTCTATTATTAATATATAGAAAGTGTAAAAGCTTGACTCATAATCCCACCGTGCAGAGGCCACTCCACTCTGATTTTCACACGTATCCTTCCTACTTTAATCATAGTGTTCTGATTACAAAAGTGACACATAGTCCTTGTGACAAAACGTACAATAAAGAGATATTAAATAAAGCCTGGACCTGCTTCTGTCTTGGGCTAATCAATAACCAAGCCGTTCTTCCATTCCTTTCTTGGTAATCATGTAGACACTTACAAACTTTATTTAAATCAAAATGCGTTGTTATAATTACTGTGCTTTTTTTTTTTTACTTAATATGCTATACACATTAACATATGGACTCTCACTAATCCTTTTTAATAGGTGTATAATATTGCTACTTATAGATTTGCTATAATTAATTCAGCCATTTCCCTATTAATGACCATTACTTGTGTTGAATTCCTATTTTTTTTTGTTCCAATAGACAATGCTCCAATGAATATCCTTGTACACGAGTCAGAATTATGTAAGTTTTTATTTCTGATAGGTATGGGCTGGTTTTTTTCCAAAAAGGTTGTAGCAAATCCATTTCCAGTGACGGCGAGTGAGAATTCCCATTTGTCTGCGCTCTCCCAGCACTGGGCATAACTGCATTTTGTTAATTTGATGGATAAGAAATGTTTCCATCTACATTTCCCGTTCGGTTAGAAGCTGAGCATCCTGTAGCATTCCACAGGGATCTGTGTGTTCTTTTCTGTGTGTCTTTTTATGTCCTTTTTGGATATGTGTAGACTGGTTTGTCTTCTGGTTAATTTGCAGGGGCTCTTAGCATATTGGGGACCTTGCCCCTTTATCCTATGCTGTAAGTATCTTGTTACAGGCCGTTGTTTGTCTATTGGCGTGTGAACGTTTGCGTCTTGCCCATATTTGTATGTACTTTTGCAAGGTTGCACTTGTAGATCGCATACCATTCTGTATCCTGTTTTTTTATTTACTGCGGCTGTGAGAATTTCCCCGTGTACCTACATAACCTTCGTAGTTATCTTTAAATGTCCAGTCAATAGTTCCTTGTGTTGGTGGACTATAATTCACATAATTATTACCTATGGTTTGACATTTAGATTGCTGTGTTTTTTCCTTTTTTTTTTTTCTTTTAAAGAAAACATTGTAATGAATATCATGGATATAGGGCCTCTTGGCTTATTTCCTTGGAATATATTCTTAGGAGTAGAATGAATAGCCCAGAACAAGTGAAAAGATTTTGCTCTAGCTGTGGCCTTACTTGTTTTCCAAAATGGGCTGGCCCGAGTCGTCTCAGGCCATTCTAGCTGGGTCTAAGGATGCCCATTGTCATTACTCAGAACAGATGATGGGAGTGTCTTAACCTCGGGCTGCTTACCGATTCCTCCAGTCAGCCTTGTAAAGCTGGGAACCAACGGCCAGGAAGAAAGCTGGAGCTGATCTGGCATTGAGAAAGGTGACCGGGTAGTTATAATTAGGTTGGCTTATCTGGGAGCCCTTTGATAAAGGCTTCCCTGATTTCCTAACCCAGGATCCTGGAGAAAAGACACGTGTTCGATCAGGGTCTGTCTGAGGGCTGCAGTTGTAGTTTAACGGGGCTCTTCCATCTTTTGCTTTTGTGGAGTCAGGGTCGGCCACTTCACACCTGGTGCTGGGGACAGAGCTGGCCTATCTTGGGTTTACTGCGTAATTGATGGGTGCAGGGGCTGGAGAAAGGGCTCACCTCTTTATTCCCCGAGGGGCCGTGGGGTGGGGGATACTTGGACAAGGGGAAGGTGCTGCTCCAGAGGAAAGCCAGGAAGGTCCATACAAAGCTGGGGCCTTTTGCTTAAAAAAAACAAGAAGAAGAAAAGGAAAGGGAGGTATACCGCAGGATCAAGAGGCCAGGTTCAGGTGCCTCGATTGGAAAGTTGGTCTTGCCACTTTCCAGCGTGTGACCTTGGGCCAGTTCTTTAACTTCCGGGAGCCTCAGTTTCTATCACGATCATGCTGCGTATCTCACAGTCTCGTGAGGAGGAAGAGAGGTCCTGTGGAGAGGATGTTCCGCGTAGTGTCTGGCACGGAGGTGCCCCGCACGTGCTAGCTGGGGTTGTGGAGGAGGTGGCTGGACAGTGAAGGCGGTGGAGTGGGCGTTTCTGGTGTGGCAGTTCTCTTCTTGTAACCTCTGGGCCATGCAGGCCTTGGCAGGATTGAGACAGAGCCCAGCCAGACATCTTGACCCCGGGGACCCCTGTCTGGGCATCTGAGACAATTTGGGTTAATTCACGCAATAGATACAGGGTGTCTGTCTGTGGGGTGCCTGGGTCCGGGTGAGGTGTGCTGGGGAGTCTATTGGACAAGATGAGTGTAGGGTTTCAGCTCTGAAATTGGGCTGTGTGTGGGGAAGTTCATTCTGCAGGTTTGATTTGTGGTTGAGGATTAAGAAACCTTGTTTAACTACCTAAATCATGGCATTCGTGTGTGTGAAGCCGAGCTGTGACAACCCTGAGAACTGCTGACAGGTACATACTTTGGAAGTTCCAGGTTTTCTGTTACTGTAAACATGGTAGTGATAGAATTACTTAAAGGGACTTTTTTTCTTTTCTCCTCATTCTCTTCTTTGATACTGTGAGAGGTACAAGTATAAAACGAAACAGTTTAGAAACAAAGAAAAAGTGAAAATCCACCATCCCTCCACTTTTCTAGAGATAATCCCATTGGCAGATTGGTGTTCTTAATTTTCAGCGTTTCTTCCCCACAGATCCTAAACATAGTATTTTTTGAAAATAAGAATGAGATCCTATGAAAACGTACTCTCTATTTTTTGTTTTATGGACTAGTGCTTCTTGGATATGACCTATTTTTCTTAACAAATATTTACGTGAAGATGAAATGTAAACATGAACCTAATTAGGCAGTTTGCTAACAAGTGTTTCTTCTCGAGGAAGTTGGTGATAGCCTTGTTTTTTTTTAATCTCTGTGTACAGGTAGGTCGTGGGAAAGCCATGAGGCAAGACTTGAGTGAGTGCGTGCCTTAGACCCTTATAGGTGTCCTTGCAAGAGGTACAGCCTCTGAGGGTCGGTACCCCAGGCCCGTGAATTGGTCCCATGGCTTGGTCCCCTTCATTTGACAATCTCTGAGGGTCTCCTTAACAGCCTTTAACTGGGCTCGATGCTGGGAGTCCAAAGGCATGAGGAGCAGGCTTCCCTGCCTACGTTGAGCCTCCAGTCTTCTGGGGGAAATGGACAAATGGAAAATTATAACCAGGAGGTATTTTGAAGGGGAGCTATGTGGTGCTTAGTGAGTGCAGTAGGGAGGGTTTCCCCTGGTTGGAGAGAAAAGGGGAGACTTAAGTGAGTAGCCTATGTTAAGTTTGGCCATGTGTGGCAAAGATCCCAAATACAGTGGCTTAAGATACAAAATAATTTCTCACGTAAAAATCCCAGCTGGTGTGACAGCTCTGCTGCCGAAATGGTCAGGGGCCCAGGCCCCTCCTATCTTGTTGCTCTGCTCCCCTCATCTGCATGGATCAAGATGGCGCACTTCCGTGTCCACTTGCTGCCTGTAGGAAAGAGGAAGAAGGGCACGACCTGGAAGTTGCCAACAGCTCTTCACATCCCATTGGCCGGTACCTAGTCACATGGCACATCTAGCTGCAAAGGGGTATGGGAAATGTAGTTTCCTTTCTGGGCAGGCAGGTGCTTAGCGGAAGATTATGTTACTAGGGGATGAGGGAATAGATATTGGAGTACACTTAGTAGTTTCTGCTGCACAGGCAAAAGCAGATAGTAAGAATGCTCCAGGCAGTGGAAAAGCACGTGCAGAAGCCCCAGCTTAATGAGGAAGGCCATCGTGCTGTTAGCTCGAAGAGCAGGGCAGAGAGAAGGGAGCAGGGGGAGACTGAGAACTGCACCAGCCGGGCTTGGGTCCTCCAGGAATCCTTGGTTGCTATCTTCCTCTTCTCCTTGCTTTGCCATTAGCTCCAAAACAGTGTTTAAAACAATCTTTGAAAGCAGTGTCCTTTTCAAGTGTTGGAAGAACCAATAATTAAATGGATTCTAGTTTTTGCCTTGTCCCTATCTTGCTTGTGTGACTTTGGTGAGAGTAGTTTATTTTTGTAAGTAAAATGGCATGCATTGTGATTTACTCTGTCAAGAGGTACGTGGAGCCTTCACTGTGCACACCTGTTTTGGGCCCACAGTAATGCTGGGGAGGCGCTCTCAGGACTCTTTATTTTAGATGGGGAAACTGAGGTGCAGTTAAATGTGCCCAGGTTCACACAGCAAGGGGTGTACGTAGTATTCAAACCCAGCAGTTTGACCTCAGAGCCTGCCCTCGTCCCCACTGTGTTTCTCCTCAGTCTTTTGTGTACAATCTTTGTGATTCTGACATCTGTCTCTCACCTCGTATTTGTTGGGGTCATACTCGGCTTCAATGAACAGAGTGCCTGCCTCCAGCAGCCTATGCAGAAAGGTACTTTTTCACATCTGAGGAGTTCCAGTACCTCTGGTAGTTATTGGGTTAGTGACCCGGTGGCATTAGAGCTGACACCTCTGCTGATTCCATTGTCTTTTTTCAAGGCCCTTAAATTGCTGTTGCAGCTGTAACCAACACATCTGGGTTCAGGGTAGGAAGAGGGGAGGGCGGCACCAGCCTCACCTGTTCCTTTCTACTCAGGAAAGTAAAAGTCTTTCCAAAGGCTCCTCTCCCTGCACTGCAGACTTCTGCTCGCATCTCCTCCATTGTCGCTGGATCCCAGGACCGTCTCTAGCTGCAAGGGAGGCAGGACAAGTGAGCATTTGGTTTGATGCCTCTCTAGTGGGAGACAAAGAGGGAGATGGGAGTCGGGAAAGGCTGTTGAGTAAGCCAGCCAGTAGTGTCCAGCGTGTGCTATTTACTTAATGTTTTTCTTTAAATCAATTCACTTTTTTTAACCTTAATAAATTTATCCCAAAGGAAGTCTCATATACTTCTCATATACTACTCATAGATACTTTAGAATATCTATGAAGTCACAGGCTTGTCATCTTTATGTCTTTACCTAATAGCTATTAAAGTATATCACTCCTAAAAAAATGATATTTTGCAAGTCACTTAGGTCATTGGTTCTCAGCTCTGGGTGATTTTGTCCCCAGGGTACATCTGGAAACGTGTAGGAACATTTTTTTACATTGTCACAGCCAGAGGAGGGGGATGTTCCTGGCATCTAGTGGATAGAGGGGCCAGGGAGGTGCTAAACATCCTACAATGCACAGGACAGCCCCCACCACAAAAAGTTGGCCCCAAATGTTGACAGTGCTGCAGTTGAGAAACCGTGGCCAGGGCTCAGTCCATGTGCTGCCGGGAGTGTAGACAAGCCACGTCTGGGTGATGCTGCAATTTGTCTGTCCCCACTGTGTTTTCTCCTGGGTGACTGTGTATCAGTGGCACTTTACACCTGCAGCCTGCTTGTGGGTTTTCAAAGGTCTGTTCCCACAGATGATATCAGATCTCCAGCAATCCCATGATGTAGTTTAAAATGTCTGTGTGAATGCAAGGTACGTGCCTTACAGAAAGCGGTGAGGGGCAGCTCATTGACCCTGAAGCCGACTGAAGGGGTTGAAGTGATGGCCCCTTTGCCAGGCAGATCCTATGAGCGGTGACTTGGAAAGAACACTCTGCTTGCACAGAGCATGTGCTCTCATGGGGCTTGGCAGAAACCGTGGCCTCTTGGTGACCACGTGCTTTGGAAAGGGCTATGCTTTGGCGAGTGGGAGATTTTTATTGCCTCTTCCCTGCCTGGGTTTGGCAAAAACAACTTGGCCTGGGCACGTGCCTTGGTGGAGATGAAAAAGCAGCTGGCAGGTGGAGGTTGTCAGAGATCAGGCTGCCGGCGGGTTTGCCGGAGCTGGCCTGGTCAGGTAGCTTGACAGTTACGCTCATCCCTCCCACGCCCCCCCCATTAAAGTCCATTGAGCTTTTACAGAGCGGGAGTGAGGCCGGCGGGGTGTGGTGGTTGCCTCTCCTCATGTTGGCGTGGCTAAGAGGTAAGGGGCTTTTTCATTTTTCTTTCTTGATTCTGGAAACTTAGGACAAAAAGCCTCTTGCCATCCCTCGATGGTGCAGCTAGATTAGAGAGAGGAGACCATTCTGTGGATACATACGGGCCACATTTCATGGGATCCGAGAGCCCAGTGGTGGTGACATGCATCCCAATTTCAGAGATGTTGTGACAATGTGACCAGCAGTGTTTATGGGATGGAATGGTTGAGAAACACAGACAGACATCAAAGATACTAAAATATGGAGAAATACAAGTCTTAGCATCAATGCACTATGATAAAGGCTTCCAGTTTCTCTCTCCCTCCCTTCATGCCCTCCTCCTCTTCTGTGTGTTAATCCTTTCGTTGTTATAGATCTGATGCTTTGTGCTGGGGTCACAGTCCACGGTGAGTGAGACGTTCACCGTCCCTGTCCCGTGGAGGCCACAGTTGTGAACATGTTGAGAGAGCCACGGTAGCCTCCATGCAGACCCTGCTTCTGCCGCTCACTAGCTCTGTGACCTTGGACAAATGACTTTACCTCCCCATGCCTGTTTTCTCATGTGCAAAATGGGGATAATAGTAGTGCCTATCTTACAGAGTTGTAAAATTAAATGTGCTGATATACCATTAATGTGCTAGCTGTATTACTGTTAAGCACTGTTATTAATAGCCCTATGACATCATTGTTACGATCATGATCATCATCATTTTTGTTATATGATGGTTCCTGCTGTGGTCCAAAGTGAAAGCCGAATATCCAGAAGATGTTTAGGTGGAAAAAATACTGGTCAGTGCTGTGGTTCTAGGCGTTCTCCTGGGTTAGTCATGGTTAACTTCTGGTCCTCTGTGTAACATGGTCTCCTTGGCCCAGCTCCGGAAACCTTTTTATTCTGTGCCTCAGTTTCTGCATCTGTAAAATGGGGAATCATAAGAGTACCTACTTGGTAGGTTCGTTCCAGGGATTAGATGAGTTGATACATATAGATGAGTATATACATGTTTAGGACTGTTCCTGGAGCTGCTTATGGATTTGCTATGATTGTATATAAACCTCTCTAGGGAAAAGAAAACTTACCCTCCCAGCTTAAATACCATTGTTTCCTTGTGCTAAATCCCCTCACCCTTAGTCACAGCTCTTAGGTAGTCACAGGTGGTATCTCTGCTGTATTCTTGTTCTACTTTTACACGTGGGTTAAAAAATCCTTGCCAGAGATGTGAGCCCCAGACGGCCAGAGCTTCCGCCTTTAGTGATTGCCTCTTGGGGGTGGCGGGATGGAGGAAGTCCCCGAATTTATTCTGTGAGAGCTGGGTTGTTTTCAGTGGGATCTCCTGCCCCGGTTTGCTCAGTTCCCGTGTGCTTGGGAGTGTCCCTGGTTTCGGCTGTTACGAAATGGCCCAGCTTGTACAAGTTGCTCTTTTCTTGCTGCTTGAGTTATTTCCTTTGGCCCTGTGCCCGTGAGTAGCCTTGTTGGGCCAGAGGTAGGGATGGATGCTTAGGCGTTTCTTTGCATGTTTTCCGAGTTGCTCTTAAGATAAATTTATTCACCTCTTTTATTTGTTGAGTAAGTGTTTACTGAGTGCCTCCTCTATGCAACAGGTGAATGAAATTGACATGGTCTTGTTTTGGGGAAATTAGAGGTAGGAGAGAAAGAAAGACACTTAGAATTCAGCAGAGGAATAATGGATAGTTGAGACTTCCATAGCACTTCCTAAGTGCCAGGGGCTGTTCTAAATGTTTTTTTCTTTTTTGAGATAGAGTCTTGCTCTGTCAACCTGGCTAGAATGCAGTGGCATCATCACAGCTCACTGCAACGTCAAGCTCCTGGGCTTGAGCGATCCTCCTGCCTCAGCCTCCTGTGTAGCTGGGACTACAGGCATGCGCCACCATGCCCACTGATTTTTTTCTATTTTTTTTTTTTTTGTAGAGATAGGGTCTCGCTCTTGCTCAGGCTGGTCTTGAACTCCTGACCTCAAGCAGTCCTCCCACCTCGGCCACCCCAGAGTGCTAGGATTACAGGCGTGAGCCACTAGGCCTGGCCTCGAAATGCTTTTTAACAGCTAATGACTTCATCTCTACAACCACGCTGTGAAGCTGGGACTGTGGTTATGCCCATCTTACGGGTGGGGAAACCAGAGGGAGACAGAGGTGAAGTCACCCAGCTAGTAAATGACAGGGCTCCAGGGTCTGGCCAGTAACCCTCGAACTGTGCTGTCCCGTAAACTCCCTGGGGTGGGCCAGAGAGGAGTTTAACAGGCTGTGCCACAAGACTTTGGTTAATCCTTGAGCATGGCAGAATTAAAGTCAGTTTTCTAAGGGAGGCTTCCGCGTTTTGGCTTGTGGCTTTGTGAGCTGTTTACTCAAACAGCGCTGGTGACAACAGCAGCAGCAATAACACTGTGGCAGAAGTAGCAGCAGCAGACGCAACCCCTAAAGACTACCCCTCTTCCTAACGTTGAGTGTTGTGCGCACTGAGCGATGAGTGTTATTCCTTCCTTTTGACACATGGAGACTGAAACTCAGAGAGGTGGGTTGAGTTCCCCAAGGCTGCACAGCCAGGAGGTGGTGGTGCTACTTGAGCCCGTCTGCTGCTCCAGAGCCCAAGCCCCACGCCACCAAGCCGTGGCCCTTCCCTTGTCGCCACGGGGAGACCATGGGCTGCAGCTGGGAGTAGCGAGAGCTCGGGGGAGGGAGGGGTGAGCCAGGCTACGCCGTGGGAGGAAGGCTCCGGGCGGGGTTGGGGGGGTGAAGACTGGGGTGTCTCTGAGGGAACATTTGAAGATGACAGCAGTTTTTTCCAGTTTCCTGTTCTTCGCTGTATTCAAGACAAGAGTAAGCCAGAAATTTGCCCTCTTGATTTCACGATTCCTGGGAGCTGTTGCTGTGTCTGGGTGATGCAGCGTTTTCCTGGTTGGAATCCTAAGTGAAGTTTCATTTTCCTCCACTTAGCTGGTTCTGGCCCTGGCCCATCCTCCAAGTGGTTTTTGCCACATGGTCCTCTCCTGGCTGTCGGTTCCGTGTCTTAATGTACTTGCACACCCTGAACCTGCCCAGAGACCGTCTTCCATGCTGTTCGGGGCTCCGCTTGGAATGTCGCTCCCCCCGTCTCCGTGTAGGCAATCTTAGCATCTTCGCTTCCTTAGATTTTTACCTACTTCAGGAAGCCTGCTCTGACCTCCCAGGTGGAAATAACAACAGCTTCCAGAATAGAGTGGTCACTGGGTACCCATCTATTGTCACGTAAATGATTTTATCCCTACTGTCTCCAGGAGGCAGGACACACAGCAGAGAGGTGGACCGCCTGCATGGAAGTGTACTTCTTCCACGTACAGGCTGTGCAACTATGGGCAAGTTGCTTTCCTTCTCTGTGCCTTACTCCCTCCCTCTGCAAAATGAGAACAATCCAATCCACTTCAGAGGGGTTGGGGTGAATATGAAATAACTTCATGTGTGAATTTCATCTTCACAGTGTCTCTGAAAAGCAGCGATTGTCCTTGCCGTATGGATGAGGAAACTGAGTTTTCCTTTGTGCATTAATTAATCCCTCTCTTTTCTGCACACCTCTTGCCATTTATATGTACCTCTCTGACAACACTTCGTGCTTTTAAAATCCTTCGTGATAGCCATTTATGTACGTGTCCTTCCTCGTGTTCAAGATTCTAAGCTGCTTGAGGGCAGGACACGTGTGTGTTTCTGGTTCAAGACCTGACACAGGCGGGGCTCAGTGAATGAGCTGAATGACTGGCTGGGCCAGTGGATGGGTCCTCAGAGTCACTAGATATTGGTGGCAGGAGTGGAGCCAGGTGGAAAACTGTTAAGGCAGTAACTCATGATGGGGAGTGACCTTGCCCCCCAGGGGACACTTGGCAACGTCTAGAGACATTTCTGTTGTCCCAGCAGGGGGTAGGGGTGCAACTGGCATGTCGTGGGTAGAGGCCAGGGATGCTGTAAACATCCTACTGTGCACAGAACGAATTATCTGACCTAAAATGTCAGTGGTGGTGGGAGTGAGAAACCTTGGGTCAAGAGGACGTGCCACCTAGTAACAAGATGTATAGCAGTGGGAAAAGACGTCACATTTAAATTTTTTAAACAAATGCAAAATGAGTCTTGTCTAGATAGGTCTATGTATATTTATTATTTTTTTTGAGGAGGATATTAGGTTCTAAATGGAGCATGTGTAGGGTGCAAATTACACAGTCAAAATGACCCTGGGTCTTATTTCTCTCTTTTTTAAACATCTTTATTGAGAGATAATTAATTCACATACCGTATGATCACCCCTTTAAAGTGTGCAACTCAGTGGCTTTTGGTATATTCACAGAGTTGTGCATCCATCACCATAGTCGCTATGAGAAGATTTTAATCATCCCACTGATTTATCTTTATTTAAACCCTGGAGTGGTGAGTGCCTGGCCTAATGATCACAGATGCTGACTGCGCCGAATCTCGATCTGGTGTTCATTCGTGGATTCCTCTTCCTGCAAGCCCGTCTGCCAAGAACTATGCCCTGAGGTGTGGAGTGATGTGTCGAGGGACAGCACCTGGGCATTCACTGCCCTCGAGGATCCGGCTGTCCGGGGAGAGAGAGACAAGGAAAAAACACTGTATACAATAAACAACATCAGATCGAGCCGTAGGAAATCACTGACATTCAGGGAGTTTTGACCTACATTGGGTTGGCACACTTTTTCTGTGAAGGGCCAAGTAGTACTTCTTTAGGCTTTGCAGACCTCTCAGCAAAATGAAAATAGTCTTTTTTTTTTTTTTTTACACTTTTAAAAATGTGAACTCCCGTCTTAGCTTGTGTGCTGTGCACCAGCAGGCAGCTGGATATGGCCCAGAGGCCACAGTCTGCCAACTCCTGACCTACACAAATGGCAACTTATGTGGTTGATCCTGGTCATATATACTGTACATAGTATATTAACTACTATATAGCATATTTCATATCATATGTATTTAAAGTATTAAATAAGATAATATATAAGATACAATCTGGAAGAAATATTTGATGACAAAGTCTGGTGAGTGCTGTGAGCTTGTTAAATGAGGGGGTTGACATGTTTCAGAAAGGTGTGGGAGGTAGGTGGGCCTCCTTGAGGAAGAGATGTTTTCAGCTGAGAGCTGAAGGGTGCCCCTGAGTTGACGGTCGGAGCAGTGAGAAGGAGACAGACTCCAGGCAGAGGGAACCGACTGTGCAAAGGCCCTGGGGCATGGAGGGGTCCAGGAACAGTGAGCTGGGGCTAGACCCAACGGCCGCGGTAAGGGGTGCTCTGCCTGAGAGCTCTGGGAACCTGGAATAGTTTTCAGCACAGTGTGACAGGACCAGGGTTGCATTTTGGGGATGTCCTCTGGCTGCAGCGTGGAGGGGCGTCAGGCAACCTGTGCAGAGGCTGGCGTTGTCACCCAGGCCATGCAAATAAGGCTTTGTCAGGCGTGGAATGAATTGAGCAAGTCACAGGTCTTCTAGTGGTACGCCACTTTTTTCTTTTATGATTTCAAATGAATAAAGGGATTTTGTATTTCTCAAGGGTCATGGCTGTGTAGTGTCCCAGCAAATCCACGTGCTGTCATTTCCCTGGTCGTTCCTCTGCTTTTTGGTGGCTGGACCGGCACTATCCAGTAGAAATAGAACACAGGCCACATATGGAATTGTAACTGTCTCATAGCTGCGTGAAAATAAAAAAGAAATTGGTGAAATGGCCTTAAAAATATATTTTATTTAACCCAATATTGCAGAGTATTATCATTTCAACACGTAATTGTTATGAAAACTATCAGTGAGCTATTGCAAATTCTTTTTGTTCATCCTGAGCCTTTTAAATCCGGTGTGTGTTTTACAGCACATCTCGACCATGCAGATTTAGGTAGCTCCTATTTTGTTAAAATGTAAACATTATATAATAATAGTATGTGCTGTAATATTTGTAGAGCTATAAACCTCTAGGAGCACATACATCTCCATTTAGCGGTGTTTTAAAGACTGAATGTCCATAGGGATTACCGGGTCTGTGTTGATCCTTTTCTGCTTCTCATTGTGTGACTCCAGGTGATCAAACTTAACGTCGGCCTTTTTCCTTGTTTTCTGTCACCTTGAGGCTTAGGAGTGATTATGCGAAGCTGGATTGGTCTGCGGGTCAGGCTTTCCCATGTTTTCTTTGGTTTAAGAAACGGTTTCTAGGGGAATTCATTGTGTCGTTTGGACCAGCAGAAGATTGACGGCAGCCCGAGTGGCGGTCAGGAGGGGCTGGGTCGATACAGTCTGTGCCACCCGGTGCGTCGGGGAGTGGGATGCGGGGAAGCTCTGTGCATGGATGTGTCGCAGCCTCAGAGGACCAGTTTTTAAATGCAGACATCTAGATGCCGTCAGTGTATTTGGTATGATACCTCTTGTGTAAAGAAGGGGACAAATAAGAATATATAGTTGTATTTTTTTGTATTTGCATAAAGAATTCCAGAAGGAAGTCTGGGTGCAGTGGCTCATGTCTAGCACTCTGGGAGGCTGAGGCAGGAGGATTGCTTGAGGCTAGAAGGCTGAGACCCTCCTGAGCAAGAGTGAGTCCCTGTCTCTACAAAAAATAGAAACATTAGCCGGGCATGGTGGCGCATGCCTATAGTCCCAGCTACTTGGGAGGCTGAGGCAGGAGGATTGCTTGAGCTCAGGAATTTGAGGTTGCTGTGAGCTAGGCTGACACCACGGCACTTTAGCCCAGACAACAGAGTGAGACTCTGTCTCAAAAAAAAAAAAACAAAAAAACTGTTGTCATATGACTCTTGGGGAGAGAAACTTGCCCCCAGTTGAGAACCACTATGTTAAAACATAAATCAGATCATGACTCATTAACCCATGGTCCCCACGTCACTCTGAGTGAAAGTCGAAATCCCTGCAGTGGCCTGGGAGTCCTCTGCAGTCTGCCCCCTCCGAGCCACGTGCCTTCCTCCCTGACTTCGCGTCTTACTGTTGAGACACAGCCGCTTCTCTGTTCCTGCTCAGACGTGCCAGACACGGTCCTGCCTCAGGACCTTGGCACTTGCTGTTTACCCGGCTCGGAGCGCTCTCCCCCCATGGCCATTTGGAGCACTCCCTTGTTTCCTTCTGTCCTTTGTTCAAATACTGCTCCTCAGTGGGCCTTCCCCTTCCTCTGAGCCCTTTTCATTTCTCACGTGCATCCCTGCCTCCGCATCCTCCGTCTGCTTTCAGCAGGTTTTCAGCTCCAGGAGGGCTGGCTTTGTCCCTGTTGGTCATTGCCGGGTCCTCAGCCCTAGGAACGATGCTCAGTAGGTGGATGAATGCTGTCGTCCTGTTACTGCCGTGTCCCCAGACACATCCCTGTGCCTGGCACATTCCTGACCCCTCACACGACTCTGGACTGAGACCAAGGGCTTTGGTGGAGCTTAAGAGTCTAATAAGAGAAGAGGAAGTGGCTGCAAGGGAAACAAGCAAAGTGGCCAGGGCTGGATGCAGAAAACAAGGACAAGTGTCGGCTCTACAGGGAAGGGCCCCCGGTGAGCTGGGGTCAAAGCAGGTTGAGCAAGATGCCGGGTGACATTCGGGCACCTGTGATGGGCAGCGGCCATGCTGTTTTCTTTTCAGCGCCGGAAGCCCTGCTGAGACAGGAGCCTTAGTTTCACATGTCCCCTCCCTTGCCATGGTGTTCAGCTCTGCATCGCGCACATCAGGATGTGGGGCACCTGCCCGGCCAGAGCAAGGACCGCTTTGGGCCACAGCCCTGCCTTCCTGGGTGTTGGGAGCAAGCTCTGCATGTTACCCCCACCCCACATTTCCGGGCTTGATTCTGAGCTCTGATGAATTGGGGTCAAGGGAAGGGCGGCGTTCAGCCTGCAGTGGGCAGGGACGTCCCTGCCAGTGTGATGCTGGCACCGCCACCTCCCTCCCATCCCGTGTCAGCTATGCTTGCCTCTCGCTGGAGACTTAAGCCTGTCCCTGGATTTTTTCAGGGCTGCAGTGGGGAAAGCCAGCCCCATGCTGTCTCTAAACAGGATTGGCGTCCAGAAGCCCAGCAGGCCCCTGACCTCCCTGCGGGCCTCCTCTTCTCACACTTCCTTGGCTTCCATGCTCCCTGTCTGCCAGGTGACCCGCACCTGGGGTGGTTTCGAACACGGCCTTGGCCTTTCTGGGCGGCCTGTTACTTTGCCTTCCGCCCCTCCAAGCCCGGTCTGTTCCTTGGTGGTTCGTGCAGAAGGGTTAGCTGGCACTGCGGACCCAGGCTCCTCCAGCCGCTGCCCATGTGACTTGTGGCACGTGCTCGCGCCTCTGTTTGCCTCCGTGTCCCTCTCTGTAAAACAGGAATAGTTCCAGTACCTTCCCCGCGGCTTGCTGTGGTGTAAAAGGAAACGGTGCACATGAAGCCTGAGCACGGCGCCCGGCACAATCAGTGCTTAGTGAGAGCTGCCGGTTTATTGTTAGGGTCGCTGTCATCAGCCTGAGGCACGGCCCCGGGGTTTTGCAGCCCGCTTCAGCCCTGGATGTGTCCCCTCTTGGCTAGAGATGCTGAGGAGTGGTGGCTGGGTGCACCCCCAGCCCAGCTTCGGGTCTGCACTCTTTGTTGTCACCGTTGGTGCTCATGTATTCCCTTCCTCCTTTCTCTCTTGCCCTTCCTTCCATTGCTTGTGAAAAGGCAGTGCATATTCATGCTTCAGAATCCAAAATGTAAAACGATATCCCTGGGAAGCATCCTACCCGGCCCTGGACCTGCCTCCTGGGTCCCCTCCCTGGAAGTCACCATTGTTACTAGCTCCTAGGACTTTTTTTCTTTTTCTTTTTTTTTTTTTTTAATTGAGACAAGAGTCTTGCTCTATTTACCTGGCTAGAGTGCAGTGGCGTCATGATAACTCACTGCAGCCTCAAACTCCTGGGCTCACGCGATCTAGGCCTAATAGGCACTTACCACCACGCCCAGCTAATTTTTTAAATTTTTTGTAGAGACAGAGTCTTGCTATTGCCCAGGTTGGTCTGGAACTCCTGGGCTTAAATGATCCTCCCAAAGTGCTGAGATTACGGGCATGAGCCACCACACCCGGCCAGGGGTTTTCTTTTCAGAGGGATTTTTCACCTGTGAACATATAAATATACTTTGTGTGTTGTGTATATTCATTCTTTTTCTCCTTTTTTCACACAAATGGAGCATGCCGCACACCCTGCTGTGCACCTTTGGGTCTGCCTGGTGACGCCCCCTGGAGGGGACAGATGCCAGGTCTAGGTGTTAGGTCCTGGATTCCTGCCCCAGCTCTGCACGCTGATTTCACTTCCTCCTTCCTTCCCCTCGTTTCTGGGTCTTGGTTTTTCCTTTTCTTTCTTTCTTTCTTTTTTTTTTTTTGACACTTTGTTGAGATATGGTTGACGTACAATGAGTTGTACGTATTTAATGTACATAACTTGAGGAGTTTGTAGGTCAGCATGCATCCAGGAAACCAAAACCACATCAATGCCATGAACATATCCATCACCTTGAATAATTTTCTCCCAACCTATTCATTTATTTGTGATGAGAACACTTAATATAAGATCTACACACTTGGTGGACTGCAAACTAGTACAACCTCTGTGGAAAGTAACACGGAGATACCTCAAAGAGCTACAAGCAGATCTACCATTTGATCCAGCAATCCCATTACTGGGCATGTACCCAAAGGAACAAAAGACACTCTATAAAAAAGGCACCTGCACTCGAATGTTTATAGCAGCACAATTCACAATTGCAAAGATGTGGAAACAACCCAAGTGCCCATCAATGTATGAGTGGATTAACAAAATGTGGTATATATATATATACCATGGAATTCTACTCAGCCACAAAAAACAGTGGTGATCTAACACCTCTTGTATTTTCCTGCATAGAGCTGGAGCCCATTCTACTAGGTGAAGTATCACAAGAATGGAAAAACAAGCACCACATCTACTCACCATCAAATTGTTACTAATTGATCAACACTTATGTGCACATATAGTAGTAACATTCATAGGGTGTCGTGCAGGTGTAGGGGAAGGTGGGGATGGGGATATTCACACCTAATAGGTGTGGTGAGCACTGTCTGGGGGACGCTTGAAGCTCTGACTCAGGCGGGGCAAAAGCAATTTATGTAACCTACACATTTATACTCCTGTAATATGCTGAAATAAAAAATTTAAAAAATACAAGATCTACCCACTTAGCAAATTTTTAGGTATGCAGTTTAGTCTTGTTAACTGTAGACCCTATAGTGTACAGTGGCTCTCTAGGACTTATTATCTTACATAACCCAAACTTCATACCCTTTGACCAGCCCTTCCCTGTTTCCCCTACCTTTGGCAACCACCGTTCTACTTTTTGCTTAGGTGAGTTTAGCTTTTTTAGATTTCACATTTAAGTGGGATCATGCACTGTTTGTCTTTCTGTGCTTGGCTTATTTCACTTAGGGTGATGTGCCCCAGGTTCATCCGTGTTGTTGCAAATGGCAGGATTTCTTTCCTTTTTAAGGTTGAGTAATATTCTAATTTCAATAATATTCTAATATTCAGTAATATTCTAATATTCAGTCATTTCAGCCCTGCAAAATGCCGTCCCAGGGCCTCCTATGTCACTTGAGCAAAAATCTGTGCTCCTTACCACGGCTCCAAGACTGGCCGTGCTGTGGCCCCTGGTGACTTCTCTGGCCCCATCTTGGGTACTGGCTCATCACTGTGGTCACACGGGCTGCCTCCTCACCCCCGTGACCTTTGCTCGTGCCGTCCCTCTGCCTGCTATGTGCCCTGGTGTGGCCAGACCTCTGCCCAGAGGCTCCTGACCCAGCCAGTCTGCTGAGATGTCACCTTCCCAGACCTTCACCCCGGTGCCTGCTGTCCCAGCACCCTTCCCTGCCCTTCCCTTTGCAGCAAGTGTTGCTCTTTGTCACTGTGTTGTGAGCTCACATCTTTGATGGACTGTGAGTCTTGAGACGGCAGAGATCATGTCTTATTTATCCCCATATCCTATGACTAGCCAGGGCTTGGCACATAGTAGGTGCTCAGTAAATATTCATTGTATGAGAGACTGAATGAACGCATGAATGGAACTGTGCACTTGTATGTGTGGATCAGTCTCTTGGCTGCCAGGAACAGACTTGAACCATATGGGTCATCTGATTTAACCCTCCTGATAGCTTTGGAATAGCTGAGTTCTAGAATTAGTCCCATTTCACAGATGAGGAAACCAAGGCCTGGTGACATGAACTGCCTTGCTTTAGGGCAATAGGGGACAATTTTGCCCCCCAGGGGACATTTGGCAGTGTCTAGAGACATTTTGGATTGTCACACTGGAGGAAGGGGGAGAGTGCTACTGGCATCGGGGGGTAGAGGCCAGGGGTGCCGCTCAGCGTCCTGCAATGCGCAGGATGGCGCACGCAGCACAGAATCATGCAGCCTCAAGTCTCAGTGGCTGTGAGGTTGAGAAGCTCTGCTCGAGGACACATCTCTGTGCGTGACAGAGACAAGAACTGAGACCCTGAACCTTGTGTTCTCAACCACGACCCTGCACTGCTCACATTCAGTGGGTGGGACGGGGGCGTTGTGGGCTGTTCCCAGGTCTGAATCAGAACCTTGCTTCTCTGTTCTGCAGAGATGAATTTGCAATCTGCAAGGCCTGAGGCCACTTAGTTGATCTCCTGTCCTGGAGAACTTGCCTTCCAGCCACCTCCGGCAGGTGGGGCACCCGTGCATCTACCATGGACCCTTGCAAAGCCCTTAGGGGGTCCAATCCCCTGGTTTAGGGGTGTCAGAGCCCAGGAGTCGAGCGCTCAGTGTGAGACTCTCTGTGGGTTCAAATCCCGGCTCTGTCTCTTTCTGGGTTATGAGCCTGAGTGAGTTACATAAACTCTCTGGACCTCAGAGTCCTCGCGAGAAAACGGGGGAGTTTTGATAACTCTGACTTTGTAGGGCTGTTGCAGGGTCTACATGGACGAGTGCTTGGAAAACCCTGAGCGCCATGCCTGGCGTGGCAGCCGTGGCTGTTGTTATTGGCACTCAGTAGTATGTGCTTTCTCGCGGCTTCCAGCTCTGCATCTAAAAATGGCTACCCTCGAATTCCTGCTGCTGTTATTTATTTATCTAAAGTGTGAACTAGTTTTATTATTATTTTAGAGGCAATACATGCAGAGGAAAAAATTCAAACAGTGCAAAAGATAATAAAACAAAAGCTAATAGTTGCTTTCCTCTCCCTTGTTTCAGGCCCGCCTCCTGGAGATTGGTGGTTTTATTTCCCCTTGAATCCTTCTAAGAACATTTTCCTGTGTAGACACGTATGAGTGTGTGTGTATCTCCTTTAATGCTAATTTTAAATGGGGACAGTGGTATATGCATCTGATTAAAAAATGCAAATTTACAACTTTCTATGTCTACAATGACATCTACACTTGGATTCAAATTTCTGACTGTGCATACTGCTTGCAGGTTATTTGACTGGGCCTTAGTTTCTGCATCTGTAAAATGGGTTTCTTATCGTACCTGAGTCCCAGATATGAGAATTCAGTGTGATGTAAAACACTTAGAACAGTGTCTGGTACTTGCTACTGATGACCTTCATGCGCCCTCACTCGTATTCTTTCGGTAGATAGAAGAAGGTGGCACATGACTCTTTCTTTTAGGTCTTTGCTCAACTGTCATCTTGGCCCAGAGGCCTTTTCTGTGCACCTGGTACAAAACCAGCACGTTCCCGCCCACTGCCATCTCCCCCAGTCCCCCAGTTCTTCAGGGCATTTGCTCCCATGGATGTATGTTGGGTCGCTTATTTTTCTGTTGGCAGCATCTGCCTCCGGATAGAATGAAACGGCACGAGCGTGGGGACTTTATTTTACTTCCAGCTGATTTTGGCAGGTAATAGTCCCTGGAGGATCATCGTCTGCCGAGCCGCGCAGTGCGCAGTGGGTCGTCATCACCACCCTCAGAGCTCCTCTCACCCCAGAGGGGGACGCTGAGTAGCCATTCAGATTTGTAATCGCTTCCCTGCCTGTCTGTCCACTGCGTCCTCTCCACCACCTTCCTTCCTGTCCTACTGGCTGGCGGGGCCCTGGGCGGGACTGCTTCCCCTGTCCCCACGTCCCTCCGGAAGCTGTGCCGTCCAGGCAGGAGCGGTAGGTGTGGGAGAAGGACGAGGAGCTGCTGGCACGTGGGCGCTTCTGTGGCGAGCACGGCTGAGCTGGAGAGCAGGTCACCGTCAGGGTCGGTCTTGGCTGAGGCCACGTCTTGGGCCTGCCCAGGACTGCGGTGGCTCCTGAATCTGACTCAGACAAGAGGCAGTGACGGTGGCCCCCGGGGGGCCCATGGAATGGAGATGGCGTGGACCAGAGTAAGCCTGAGGGGCGGGGGAGGCAGGCTGGTGGCCTCCCGGACGTCTCGACATAGTGCCTGGAGTCAGTGCGTGTGTTACGGGGCGTGGTGAGGGCCGTGAAGGTCGCAGATGGAGTTAGCGTTGCTAATCAGCTGACCTTGAGATGGGAGACCACCCTGGACCATTCAGGTGGGCCTGGTGTCATCGCGTCCTTGTGGGTGGACGAGGAGGCGAAAGAGGGAAGCGGAGTGACGGGAGTGCAAGAGCCGGGTCTGGTGCCGCGGGCTCTGGAGGTGGAGGCAGGGCCGTGGGCCCAGGAACGTGGGCGACCTCCCTGCGGCAGAAGGCAAGGAGACGGATTCTTCCTCAGAGAGAAGGGACGCAGCCCGGCCCACGCCTTCATTCAGTCCAGTGAGACCCGTTCCAGATTCCCGACCTCCGCAACCGAACGTTGTGTTCTTGAGCCACTAAGTTTATGGCGCTTCGTGACAGCAGCCATGGGAAACTAACACGGGTCATTGGTCCTGAACGTGGTGGTGGTTGGAGGACTCAGATCTTCCTCTCGGCCCCACCCAGATTTCCCGTGGGTAAAGGCGTGGGCTCGAGAAGGCCCCGGCTCAGATTGCTATGCTGCCCGTCCCCAGGGACCAGCATGGCGCAGAGGGCCCTGGTTGCTTGGTTTGAGCCCCAGCCTCTCCACGAACGAGCTTCAGGACCTCAGGCGCGTCACGGCTTCTCCAAGCCTCAGTTTCCTCGTCTACCAAGTGGAGATCAAAATAGAACTTCCCATGTAGGTGGTCATGAAGCCTAAATGAGTTAATTCACACACAGTGCATAGAAACAGTGCCTGGCACATAGTTAGTGCTCAGCTAATGCTAAGCAGTATTATTATTACCAGTAACTGTGCAAGATTATCCTAAGAGAGTAATGATATAAGCTTCACTTATTTTTATTATTAATACTAATGTAAGATTACTAGAAATAGTCCTTTTTTTTTCTTTTTTTTTTTTTTGAGACAGAGTCTCACTCTATTTCCCAGGCTAGAGTGCCGTGGCATCAGCCTAACTCATAGCAACCTCAAACTCCTGGGCTCAAGCGATCCTCCTGCCTCAGCCTCCCAAGTAGCTGGGACTACAGGCATGCGCCACCACACCTGGCTAATTTTTTCTGTATATTTTTAGTTGGCCAATTAATTTCTTTTTGTTTTAAGTAGAGATGGTGTCTTGCTCTTGCTCAGGCTGGTTTCAAACTCCTGACCTTGAGCCATCCTCCCACCTCGGCCTCCCAGAATGCTAGGATTACAGGCCTGAGCCACCGCGCCCGGCCTAGAAATAGTCCTTTGTTGAACGTTAATATGCATCTGCCACTGTGCTGGACCCTGTGTATATATAATTTTATTTAATCTTTAGAAAACAGCTCTAGGAGATATTTTCAGCCTTAGTCATAGATGAGGCTCAGAGATGTTAAGTAACTTGTCTAAGTTCACACAGCTAAGAAATAGGAGAATGGGACCTGTAAGAAATGAGACCAGGGGACAATACCCTTTTTTGAGAGGTGGGATGAGGAGGAAGGAGAATAGAAAAAGGAAAAAAGAACAAAAAGGAGAACAGAAGGGCAGAAGTTGGTTCCAAAAGGGGTTGTAAATAATAGTAATAATCAATATTTATAGTGGCTTTTATGGTCCCCTGTTGGGGAGGTGGAAGTATTTCCATTTTGCTAGTAGGCTGTTTTAGCCTCAGAGAGATCAGTGACTTACTCAGGAGTGAGGAGTATGTTACTTACTAGCCATGGTATATCTGGGCCCTAAATTCACATGTGTCAGATTTTGAATCAGGTTGTATAAATGTTCATTCAGTAGATCAGCACTTGGATTACTAGGATGTTTATATTGTGAGAGCAAATTCATTTCAAACCGGTGTGAAAAATAAAGTAAATTTATTAGAGAAGTCCAGTGGGAGTGTGGGCTGCAGGTGAAGCTTGATCCAGCAGCCCAATGACACCAAACACTGTTTTTTTTTTTTTTTTCCATCTCTGCCTTGTACGAAGTCAGCTTCGTTCTCATGCTTGCTATGGTGGTGCCACCTCTTCCTTTCCCCTGTCAACCTTGGGGCTTGCCTACCTGTAAACTTCACATGCTCTCCCCATCTCACTGGAGAAAAGAGAGTATGTGTCCTTACTGTGACGGGGTCAGCTTGGGTCGTGTGCTCATTCTTGAACTAATTTCCAGGATGTGGGTAAAGGACTCGCCCCTGGAGCTTTGCCCAGAGTATATGCCTAAGGGTGGAGGAGTCGGGTGCTCTTGCCAGAGAGGGGTCAGTATGAATGGGGGTTGAGGTGGGGACAGTGAGTACCCACTTCAGCATGGCCTTTGGGAAGATGTCTTATCTCCCGGTGCCTCAGTTTCCTCACCTGTGAAGTGAGCATAAGAGCAGTGTCTCGTCTCAGGAGGACTGCGTGGGCTCGTGTCCTTGGAAGACATGGATCCGTGCCTGGCACACCAGGGCTCGGGGCGTGTTCTCCGTGGTTATTCAGCCCGGAGCTGACGCTACACGACAGAAATTTTGTGAGCTCACAAAGGTCACAGGCCAAGCGGACTTGGACTTGTTCCCCAGATCCTCGAGTGTCAGGGCTGAGGGCGAGGTGACATAAAGAGATGACTAAGCTGCTGAGGGATCCTGTAAAGGGAAGGCTCAGTGGGGAGGAGCCGGGGCTGGGATGCGCTTTCCACGGTGGCACCCAGGCCAGGCTCCTGGCTGCTCGGGCAGGGTGGGAGGGCGGCAGGCGGGTGGGCTTGGTTTCCGAGGCTCCCTGGAACAGGAGGGAGCCCCAGCAAGGAAGACCCAGTGTAGCTGCGGTCCTTCGAATGCCAGTAGTGGGTGACTCAGACACCCTGTTGACTCATCCCGCGTCCCCCACAAACGCCTAGTAGTGAGAGTCACACTTCTGATCTCCAGGGCTCGTCAGGGTCAAGGTTGATGTCCTGCAAGGAACACCCAGGAGGCCCCCAACAGTCTTATCTTCGTGACGGATTCTGCTGGCTGTGGCGGGCATGACTCAAGCGGGGCGGGGGCGGGGGTGGCCGCGTCGGCTGCTTTCTGCCACAGCGAAAGTTCACGTTCAGAATCAGATTTCCCCTTGCCGCGCCCTCCCTTCCTTCCTCTCCCTCCCTGCTGCCTTTTTGGCCCGGCGGCCATCTGGTTTTGAGCAGGAAGCTCGCGTGTGCCCCTCTTCCGTTTGCCTGCTGGAGAGGAAGCGCCTGCCTGTGCCGAGTGTCTTCCCGACCTCTCTCTCCCCGTGTCCTTCGATGCTCCCTGGTGTCCCCTGGAGCTTGCTTCCTCACTGGAACCTTCTTGGCCCTTTACGCTTCTTGACTCTGGGCAGGGCGATGGTCGCGGTGGTGTTCGTTGTTGACTGTTAGTGTCAGATACTAATAGCCGCCGTGTATTGTCTCTAGACAGACCCAGCCCTGTGCAAAAGAGCCTGTCACTCATTGTCCCATTTAATCCTCACCAGAACTCTCCCAAGTGCTGTAGTTTCCTGACAGTTTTTACTGGTCAGGAGACTGAGGCTTGGAGAAATTAAGTGACCTGCCCAGGTTCACATGGGGTCAGGGCCTGAATTTGAATCTACATCCACCTGATCGTAAAGCCAGTGGTCAGAGCTAGTCTCTACCTGGATGGATTGTTATTTCAAAAAAACAAAACACCCCGCCCCCCAACAAAACAAAGTAGGAAATAATGCCGGTGTGGGAAGGCATGGTTTTGGACCATTTGTGTGCTTAATAATACCTGGGTACCTGCTGGGTGGGGAGGATCAGAGTCAAAGGCAAATACAACATGGTCCTGGCCCAGAGATCCTTGCATGGTCCTTGAAGTACAGAGGTGGTGATGGACAAGTAAGAAAATTGTTGAAAAGGCAGGAGGCTCACTGTTTGAGCAGCGATGAGGAAGGCCTCTTAAAGGAGGTATCTGAGTTGGGTTTTGAAGGATGAGTAGGAGTTTGTTAGGGCAGAAAGACATTGCACAGAGAGGATCTAGCAAGAAATAACTGAAGGAACCGTTCATTTGAGCAGCAGCAGAGAAATTCCCTGAAGGCAGGGACCATAGCTTTCCTGAATCTCCAGTGCCTGGAACAGTGTCTAACTCAGGCTTGGTATATATTCCTTTGAGTAAATGCCTGAGTTGGCACATTGGGGAACAGGGCAGGAGTAGGAGAAGCAGATGGGGCTTGAATGTGGGAGGCCTCATGGGCCACTACAAGGATTGGTTCTTAAAGGTGATTGGAGGTTGTTACCCAGCAGAAAGAGGGTGATTGGTCCCATTTGTTGATGCAACTGTCCAAGTCTACGAATTTTCCTCTGAGCAGGAAAATCTGATTGCTTTTAAACACACATGGAGGCTGAGTGTGGTGGCTCATGCTAGGTGTAATCCTAGCACTCTGGGAGGCCAAGGTGGGAGGACTGCTTGAGCTCAGGAGTTCGAGAGCAGCCTGAGCAAGAGCAAGACCATATCTACAAAACAGAAAAATTAGCAAAGTATGGTGGTGCGTCCCTGTAGTCCCAGCTCTTCAGGACGCTGAGGCAGGAGGATCACTTGAGCCCAGGAGTTCAAGGTTGCAGTGAGCTATGATGATGCCCCTGCACTCTAGCCTGGGCAACAGAGAGAGACCCTGTCTCAAAAACAACAACAACAAAGCACATATGGAAAGATCCTCAGTTTCACTCGTAGTAAAGAGAAAGGGAAGTTAAACTGCAGGGAGTTGATTTCCGAGTTCAGAAGCTTATAATACACTGGTAATTGCCCTCAGACCTCATTAGGTGGAGTGTAAATGGACGTTACCTGTTTGGAGGGCATTGTCCCTCTAAATGTCATTGTGTGCAACCTTTGACCTAGCAGGTTCACCTTTAGAAAGTTATCCTGCAAAGGTGCTGGCTTGTGTGAAGTGAGGTGAAGTGAGGCTCCCACCAGGCTACTTGTTCAGTGCTGCATTGTTTGTAAGAGCAACCCAAATGCTGGGTCACCAGGAGACTGATTACAGTCAGGTTCATCCGTCCAATGGACTACAAAGCAGCCGTAACAAAGAATGAGGAAACTGTTCGTGTATACCGTGGGATGGTCTGTAAGAGTTATTATTAAGAGAACAAAAGCAAGATGCAGAACATTATGTGATGTATGTTTCTTTCCATTTGATAACTGAAAATACATATTTATTTTTGTTGTATATGCATAAAATATTTTCTGGAAGAATAGACAAGAAACTGAAGATGGTTGCCTCTCGAGAAAGAGAGGGACTGGGGGAGAGGGTTTAGGGAATGGATGGGCAGAAGGCTTGTTCCTTCTATCCCTTTGTTCAAAAGAAATAAAATGTCAAGAATAAAGCAGATCCATGCTACTGATAGAGATCAGTTTCCAATACTAAGTAAAAAAAGCAAGGTACAGAACAGTATGTATTATGGTGCCTTTTGGGGAAACGCAGTAGACAGGCTACCTTTGGAATCTGTCTGGAGGAACATACAAGATGTTAGTGGGGTAGTTTGCCTGTGGGGTGGGGCAGGGTAGGGGACTCCCAGTTCAGGGAGTTCACTGGGTACCGTTTTGTGTGGTTCGAAAAAGTTGTAGCACACGAATGTATTACCTATTAAAAATAAATAGAATGACACGGACGGAGGGATGGACGGATGCATGGGTGGGTCGGTGGATGCATGGACAGCTGGATTGGTGGATGAATTGGTGGGTGGGTGGTGGGTGGGTTCATGGGTGGGTAGATAGATACATCTGTGGATGGAGGTATGGGCGGATGGATGGATAGATACTTTCTGGCTGTTGTGGGAGGACTGAGTAGGACCGGGAGAGGCTGGAGGCAGGGAAGGGTGAGGAGGCTATCGCAATAGTCCAGGCAAGGAACAGTTGGTCCTTGAGTAAGGTCACTTAAACGTTTCTCGTGTGAACCGTGTTTCTTGCATATGTGACTGCATCTATGGAGCGCCGGCATTGTTTTCTTTCTAGAAGGTCACATTCCTGTGGAATGAACTTTTTCTGGCAACTGCTCAGAAACTGTTCCGTATATAATTACCACCAGCAGTTTAATCCTTTTCCCCAGCCGTCACCTTAAGAATTACAAGCGATGTGAAACCACTTAAAATGATCAGTCTTTGAGATGTCACTCCTTCTCCATGATCAAATTCTTATTTGCAGGGCTCTCATCCAAGTGCCCGAGTCCACAAAGGCACGGACTTGGTCCTTGGTGTCTTGAGCTTTCCTAGCTAAATCTCCTGTGTGCGTTGGCCTTGTAGAGTGAACTTTTCAGTGATCCCTTGTTTTTGGTTCTGGAAGATTAACCATTTGTATCATGGATCAGTTCTACCTCTGAAGAACCAGTGTAGGCCCTTGCTTTACAGACCCTTTTTTGTTTGTTTTTTGAAGTCAAACTCCTTTATTTAAAAAAAAATTTTTTTTCTAACCATCATAACTGTTTTTAAGTATATAGTTCAGTACTGGTAACTCTATTCACATTGTTGTGAATAACTTGATCCCTTTCCTTCCTGGAACATATATATATCTTGATCAGATTGTCAGATGGTTTCTTTAAGTGAAATGATCTCATTTCTCTCACTTTCTCTTTTTTTTTTTTTTGAGACAGAGTCTCACTCTGCTGCCCGGGCTAGAGTGAGTGCCGTGGTGTCAGCCTAGCTCACAGCAACCTCAAACTCCTGGGCTCAGGTGATCCTACAGCCTCAGCCTCCTGAGTAGCTGGGACTACAGGCATGTGCCACCATGCCCGGCTAATTTTTTGTATATATTTTTAGTTGACCAATTAATTTCTTTCTACTTATAGTAGAGACAAGGTCTCGCTCTTGCTCAGGCTGGTTTTGAACTCCTGACCTTGAGCGATCCTCCCGCCTCGGCCTCCCAGAGTGCTAGGATTACAGGCGTGAGCCACCGCGCCCGGCCCTCGCTTTCTCTTTTGACATGGCTTTAAAACTTGCATGGAGCTGTGCGACTCGGGTTTCTCAGAATTCCTTGCTGCACTCACTTAGGCGGTTGTAGGAAGATGCATAGTGTGGTGGGAGGGGAGGGGGTCCACAGCCTGAGGAGCACGTGGACCTGCTCCAAAGACTGGCCACTCCCAGCTCCTGTCCATGGCCAGCCGTGGAGCAGGACTGGGGGCCCAGTGCTGCCAGATTTTTGATTTTTAAAGAGAATGCCAGAAATCTAAGTTTTTATATGAAATGACCCGATTTTAAAGGTTGGCATCTAATGTAAAAAAAAAAAATTTTTTTTAAGATAAAAAGCATGCCTAGGCTGGGTGTGGTGGCTCACGCCTATAACGCCAGCACTTTAGGAGGCTGAGGCGGGAGGATCGCTTGAGGCCAGGAGTTTGAGCCCAGCCTGGGCAACATAGCAACACCCTATTTCTACAAAAAATAAAAATAAAAAATTAGCCAGGCATGGTGGCACACACCTGTAGTCCTAGCCACTCAGGTGGCTGAGGCAGGAGGATCGCTTGAGCCCAGGAGTTCGAGACTGCAGTGAGCTATGATTGCACCACTGCCCTCCAGCCTGGGCAACAGAGCAAGACCCTGTCTCAGAACAAACCAACCAACCAACCAAACAAAAAAGCATGCCTAAAATAATAACAATAACAGTAAACCCTCTGTGGGCCACACTGGCCTAGTGAGGGCACCTGTTCCACACCACTTATTTGATCGTAATCATGGTAGGGATAGGAAATTGAGACCCCAAGAAAGGGCAGTAACTTTTCTCAAAGTTATGTAACTCTTACAGTCGATTGCCAGATCAGGACATGAGTTAAATTTAAATTCTCTGTTACAAAACTCTTAACAGCTGGTTGAGGTTTATTCTTGGGCAGGTATACCTGATCTGTTTATGTGTATTTGGCATGTTTGGCACACATCTGTTTATGTGTTTGGCATGTCTTGTCAACAAAATCCAGGTTTTTTTTTTTTTTTTTTTAAATAAAAGTAACTGAAACAAATTTGTTTCTGAGGCTGGGTAGTTTAGTGGTTAAAATTCAGCTCCAGATCCTACCAGCTGTGTGATGCTGGACATATCACTCAACTTCTCTGTGCCTCAGTTTTCTCGGCTGAGAAAGGACATGGCGAAGAACCCGGCTCAGAGAATTAAGGGAGGTAATACTTTTAAAGCACCTAGAATAAGGCCTGGTGCACAGAACTACAGTTTGGGTGTTACCCTTCATGGCGGTAGAGCAGGAGGAGGAGGAGATTGGAAAGTCTTCAGTTCACAAGCTCGTAGGTAGGAGCGATCCACGTGACCGAAGGTGTCTTCGGTTCATAAGAGGTCGTCCTTCGGGGCTCCGACTTTCGTACACGTTGTCTGTTGGGTGAGACACAGTGACCCCCCATTCCTCGTGACTCCTTTCTTAGTCCTCCTGACGACTGATCCTTTGCTGTGCATGTTCGTCCAGACGGGGAGGTGGGGTGCGGGGGATCTTGACTGTTGTTTTGAACCCCTGCAGCCACCGGCGTGGAGCTCTTCGCGGGTCCTGTCCTTTTCGGCGTGTCCCACTGATGTCCCCCCGTGTTTGTGTTGGCAGGACTGGAACCTCACATGGTACACCAGCAACCCCGACTTCACCAAGTGCTTTCAGAACACCGTGCTCGTGTGGGTGCCTTGCTGTCACCTCTGGGCTTGCTTCCCCCTCTACTTCCTCTATCTCTCCCACCATGACCGGGGCTACATCCAGATGACACATCTCAACAGAGCCAAAACTGTGAGTCACTCGGGATTTCCTGATGGGCTAGCAGGTGCACCTAGGGGGAGCAGCGGGGCCTGGAAACTGACATTTTTGTTCTGCTTAATGGACCCTAAGTTCCTGTTTCTAGAAGGCAAGAGAGTAACGTGGGAGATGAAGGCTAGAGCTCTGGAGTCAAACATGGGTTCAAATCTCGGCTTTGCCACTTAGTATTTGACCTTGGGCAAATTTTCTTTAACTTCCCCGAGACTCAGTTTCCCCATTTATGCAATGGAAATGATAGGATCCTTCTCAGGGGATTATCAGGAGGTCTTCCTTCCTTGCTGAGGCTATCTCCTTTTCATTGATTTTTTTTTTTAACTTTAAAAAACTTTGTTTTGAAATAATTGCAAACCACAGAAAAACTGTAAGAGTGAAACCAAGAACTGCCTTCTGACCCTGTCTACCCATTACTCATATTTGCCGATTTTTTGCATTTTGCCACATTTTTCTCGTTCGCTGTTACTCTCCATATACGTATATTCCTGTTTATTTTTTCTGAATCATTTGGGAATGGGTAGCAACCCCCACATCCCTCTGCCCCTTAATTTTTCAATGTGTCTTTCCTCAAAACAGGGATTTTCTGTTTTGTAAGCACAGGTATGACATCAAGGAAATTTCACATAGATCTGATGTTTTTAAAAACCTGCAGTCTGTATTCCAGTTTTGTCCGTCGGCCCAAAACTGTGCTTTCTAGCACCTTCCCCCTGTAGCTCGGGATCCAGTCCACGGCCACGTATCATGCAGTCCTGTCGTTCCTCTGGTTTTCTTCATTCTGGAAGAACTCGTCACCTTCCTTTGCCCTTTATGGCACTGACCTATGTGAAGAGCGTGGGCTGTCACTTTGTGACATGTCCTCGGTTCGGGTTTGAGCAGTGTCTCCTGCCGAGTCACGGGTCAGGGTCATACGTGTCTGGTGGAAAACTACAAAGGGGATGTGTGTCCTTTGCAGGCTGTGCCATCTGGAGTTGTATCTGCCGCTCACTGGCCGGGTTAGTTTTGATCCTTTGGTCAAAGTGCTGTCTGGCTTCTCCACACACAGGCCCTGCTTTTCCCCTTACGGGAGTCAGCGATCCGAGAGGGGACGTGGGAGCGTGGAAATGTCACGCCCCTTGTCCCACTTTCTTCCAGACTTAGCCTCTGTCTCGGTTCTTTTTGAAGCCACTTTTTTCAACTCTTTACTCCGACGTCGCCTGATCAGAGAGGCCTTCCCCGGCCACTCTCTCACCTGCTTTAGTTTTCCCTGTAACGCTTATCCCTCTCTGACGCGATGTCACGTGTTTTCAGTTTGTTTTTACTGGTTTCCTTCCACGTGGGATGTTAGCTGCGTGAGGACAGGGACTTATCTCTGTTCCGTTCACTGTTGTCTCCCCGGCCCCTTGGGAAGTATGCGATGCACAGGAGGCTCCCGATAAACACCGCTCGGCGGGACGTTGCTGAGTGAATGGTTGCCGTGCTGGGGTTCGGGTGCAGATCAGCTGCAGGCTGAGCTCCTGAGTTCTCAGGTGCTGGCGAGACTAGCGACCAGACAGAGTCCCGTCGGAGGAGTGGGGCGTTGCAGACTTGCGGGGGACGGCCCAGCTGGTGGCTCACCCTAACGAGGACTTGTCCACATTCCGGAGGATGTGTGCTGTGTCCGAGGACCATGGTTGTGGGGTTGGCTGGTTCCCCCAGGGCTGAGTGTTCCGCGAGGTGCTGAGGGAAGTTCCAGTTCTGTCTCTTGTAAGACGTGCACGTGCTTCTCTTCCAGGCCTTGGGGTTTTTGCTGTGGATCGTCTGCTGGGCAGACCTCTTCTACTCTTTCTGGGAAAGAAGTCGGGGCGTATTACTGGCCCCAGTGTTTCTGGTCAGCCCAACCCTTTTGGGCATCACCATGGTAAGTAGAAGCTGGCTCTGAATCCTCAGCCATCTGCCAATCACAGTGGAGACTGAAGACAGTAGCCAGCATTTAGACATATGAAACCTCACAGCAAAAAATCAGAAAGCTGGCTTCCTTTGAAAACTCAAAGATCTGGCAACACTGGACTCATAGTGTTTTAGGGTAGCAATTAGCTGGAGCTGGGATGCAGCTGCAACCTCTAGATGGGGCAGGTGTTGTCCAGTTTGCCACGGTCCCCACCATGCCCTCTTGCCTTCCCTGCCACTGAGGCTGAGAGGCTGATGTCACCTTTTGTTCTTGCACTGGCCATCTCAGTCATTTATGCAAACTGCCCGGCTCCTAATGGCCTTTTGAGTTTTTAGGCTGTGATGCAGGAGGTGGGATACCAAGCTGAGCAGGAAACTGCCCTTAGTGGATGATACAGACAGGGAAGGGACTTTGTTGATTACAGCTGACATGTATCGAGTACTTCTGTGTGCCCAGCAGTGGTCTTGGTGTTTTACATGTCTTGAAGTTCATCTAATTCTCAGAACAACCCTGTGAGATGGGTACTGTTTTGTCCCCATTTTACAGGTGAGGAAACGAGGCCCAGAGAGGTTAAATGCCCTGCTCACGGTCACACAGTTAATACGTGGCCAAGTGACGGGTCGTACTTTTAGCCCCTGCATCACGCAGCTTCTGAGCTGTGATCACAGAGTTCTTGGCAAGCCCTTGAGTGTTGTGGGATGAGGAGGGAGCAAGTAGGAGGCAGGGCATGCTGAGCTGGGGGAACAGCTTGTCCAGGGAGGGGTTGGAGGGTCAGAAGGAGCAAGACGAGCTGTTCTGTGAAGCAGGAGCACAGAGTGCAGGTTCAGGGATGGAAGTTGAATGTGATGGGATCAGGAAAGACAGGGTGGAGCCAGGAAGTGAAGAACTGTGACTTTCTTTTCTTTTTAAGATAGTCTTGCTGTCACCCAGAGTGTAGTGATGTGGCATCAGGCTAGCTCACAGCAATCTCAAACTCCTGGGCTCAGTGATCCTCCTGCCTCAGCCTCCCGAGTAGCTGGGACTATAAGGACATGCCACTATGCCCAGCTAATTTGTAAATTTTTTGCAGAGACGGGGTCTCACTGTGTTGCCTAGGCTGGTCTCAAACTCCCGAGGCCTGTGACTCTCTGTGGCACACATAAGGTGTTGGCTCTCTGCCAGACACTTAATCCTAATCCTTCTATTTATTAACTCATTTATGCAGTTTGCTGGAGATCCCCATGTTATAAATAAGCAAATGGAAGTACCCAGAGGAGAAGGAACTGGCCCCAGGCCGCATAGCCAGTAGACGGGTAGAGCCAAATTTCAGCCCAGGCTCCAGGGTGTGGCTCTGGCATCTGCTGTGCTGTTTGTTTGTGACGGCTCTTTGCTTAATGCCTGGCTCTCCTGCTGGCTTTTGCTCCCCTGTGTGTCCTCAGAGCATGGCACCATGCCTGGCATGCAGTAAGCACTCCATAAATGTGTCGGATGGGTCAATAGGGGCTTTGCTTCTGGAAGGGGAGACTCTCTTTTGACTGGAGGGGCTCGTGCTCACTTAACCCTCCTGTTCTTGGTCTTCTGATTGTTCACACCGGGCACGCCAGAGCGATGGGCTGAGGCTCAGTGGGCTTTTGGCTCCTTGGGGCCTTGGGCTGGGTGCCAGGAGGTGAGCTGGCCTCTGGGATCCTGATCCTGCCTCCCCACGTGAGGAGGGAATGGTGGACCAGCCCCGTTGATATGGCAGGAACATTGTCCCTATGCCTCTGGGAACCAGGGTGTGCTGGCACTGGATGTACAAGATGGGAGGCAGTCAGCAAAAGTGTTTCATCCCTACTGTGTGCTGCGAGTTGGAGATAAAAGTGTACATTCAAGCTGTGCAAACACATGAAACACATGATTCCTTAGAAAAGCGCAGAACATGGCAACTCCTACAGAGTGCTACAGAGGGTGGAATTGGGGAACTCGGTTTGTTCTAGGGAGTAGGGAGGCTTCTCTGAAAGAAGGATAGTGGAGCTGAGGCCTGAAGGATGAGCCAGGTTGTTACAAAGTTGAAAGGGCTGAGGGCAGAGGTTCTCCCAGATGGGGAGAAGAGCATGTGCCAAAGTCTTGGGGCCACGGGGAGAACTTGAGAGCTGGCCTCCAGACTGGAGTGGAGATGGTTGAAGCAGAGAGCCAGGGAGATGGGCAGCGGGGAGGGCAGGGGCCGTCCCTGTGGAACCTTGAGTGTCAGGGCAAGTGGGTTTTGTTTTTTCACACTGGGTCCTCCGCATGTTTTTGTAATGACGTTTTATTGGCATGCAGAGCTGAGTAGTTGCAGCCTAGACTCTGTGGCCCATGAAGCCTAAGCTATTTATTACGTCGTCCTTCAAGAAAAAGTGCGCTGATCTCTGTTCTAGCTGAGCTTCCCCCCCACACCTCACCTGTTCCGTCCTATCCCGGATCTACACGTGGTCTCCGTTAGACTCCCACGAGTCGCCTGGCCAATGCTGTCAGCATCTCCGTTTTGCAGGTGGGGCTTCAGCAAGGCAGACACAGAGCTGAGCTGGGAGCCAGGTCCCCCTTAGGCAGTTGCTGCACCCTAAGCCGAGGGCACCCCTTACCCCAGGCCCAGCGAACGCCAGGTCCCTGGGATCCAGGGGCCTTGGATCCTGCCTTCTCTTAACTCCTGTCATGTGGTTTTCTCTTCCAGCTGCTTGCTACCTTTTTAATTCAACTCGAGAGAAGGAAGGGCGTCCAGTCCTCAGGGGTCATGCTCACCTTCTGGCTCATAGCCCTACTGTGTGCCCTTGCCATCCTGAGATCCAAAATCATGACTGCCTTAAAAGAGGTAAGTGGTGGCCTTGCTCTGCACCGTCCTTCAGCGGCCCTTGGAGGAGATGCTTGCTCCATCTGGCGTGCATAGAAGCGATGCACCGGATCAGCACCAGCCTTTGTTCTAGAACCTTCTTTCCCCAGGTCCCCTTTATCCGTGTAGCTCTGAGGGGCCGATGTGGTACCTGCAAGGGCAGGAGCCGTGGCTCGTGCTGGCCGCCTGTGGGCCCCGTCAGCAGTAAACAGCAGGACATTCAGCTCCAAATGCCTGCAGCCTGTGACCGAGCCATGTCTGTGGAGTGACTGTTTCCGTTGGGGATCCTAGACTTGTCCTCGTGTTACCTCTGAGGCATTAGCGTCTGCGCTGGCTGGAGAAGTTGTTTACCTTGGCAGCCGTGTGTTGCTGTCAGGAGTTCTGAGGAGTGTGCACTTTTCAATCCAGCCTGCCGCTCCTGCCATCCGGGAGCTAGCTGGGGACTGGCAGGAGGCAAAGGAAACATTTATTGAGCACCGACAGCATACGGCACTGACGCCGATTGAGTTTGTGTTTTTAAAGTGCCTCTCGGGGCACTAAGCGTGTTTCCTGGGCAGTCTCAGGGCTCACAGTGGCTCGGACGGGGTGTCTCGGACTCGGCACTCATCCACATTTTGAGCCGGAGACGTCTCGGTCGTGGGGGTGAGGTGTCCTGTCCTTTGTGAGATGTTGAGAAGCATCCCTGGGCTCTCCCCACTGGGTGCTGGGAACACTCCCAAGTATGGCAAACAGTGTCCCCAGACACTGCCAGATGTTTCCGTGGAGGCAAAATCACCCCCGGTTCAGAACCACAAGTCTGTTTATAGGTGGGGAAACTGAGGTACAGAGAGGTGAAGAAAGGTGACAAGGTCCCACAGCCAGTAGGAGCGAGCCGGGCCCGGGACGCAGCTCTATTCCGCTCCCCACCGAGGCCGCCGCCTCCCAGGCAGTGGTGAGCGGTGTGACCACCAGTGTGACCACCCGTGACGTAGCCGGCCCTGGGGGCTGGCAGGGGCGGGGAGCCTGCGAGGGCCTGCAGCTGAGCGTGGGCTGCCGCAGCCGCTCCCCGAGGGTGATCGCGTCCCCCCTCCCCTCCCTCCCTGCAGGACGCCCAGATCGACGTGTTTCGCGACGTCACCTTCTACGTCTACTTCTCCCTCGTGCTCGTTCAGCTCGTGCTGTCGTGGTTCTCAGACCGCGCGCCCCTGTTCTCCGAAACCATCAACGACCCCGTAAGTGTGATGCGGACGTGTGTGTGCGCGCGTGTCCGTGAGGGAGACGCGCTACACAGTGGCAGCTGACGTTGCTGGCTCCACCTGGGATCTTGCTCGGTCCTCCCGTCACACGCCAGGCATAGGTATCGTCCTCCCCACCGTCCAGCCGGGACACTGGGCCTTTGATGTGACTTGGGGCGCCGGAGAAGAGAAGCTGCCACGTCCCGCAGGCCTGTGGGTTTTCTCATTTGGCACCGTGGTTTTGGAAAATGTGAGCAGATGTTTAAAAATCAGGGAATTTCACATAAATTCCAGCTGTCTACGTTTTCTGGAAAAACGAGAAGTTCTGATGGATCAGGGCCATAATCCCACAGGGCAGCCGTTGCCCAGAGCTCTGTGAATTCAGAAACCACAAAGAAAGGGCTAGCCCCGGGGGGCTGGGAGGCTGGGGGGCGGGGGCTCCCCGTCTCTCCTTCGTAGTCGTCATCTCTGTCTGTCTCGTCTCCTCCCTGCTCCCCTTGTCACTCTTGGTCTTCAGGGCGGAGGAGGACACTGTCTGCCTCTTGTGCAGTGCAATCCGGCGCACTGCCCACGCGGGCGTGGGGGCTGGTGCGTCTCTGACGCTTGTGCCCGGCCGGGAGGGGAGGCGTCCATCGGCCTGTACTCTGTCCAGCCAGCCTGTCGCTCTCTCTGGCTTCCTGTTCAGGAACCCAGTGGGGTGCCTTTTGCCTCTTTGCCATTTGGAGTCTAGACCAGGGTTTGGCCAACAACAGCCCATGGGCCAAGCCCCACCCACTGCCTGTTTCTGTGAATAAAGTTTTATTGGGATGCAGCCACTGCCACTCATTACAGAGGGCCTGTGTCTGCCCTGAGCCTCAGCAGCAGAGCTGAACGGTTGCTACAGAGACTGTCACCCACAGAGCCTAAATATTTACTATCTGGCTCTTCACAGAAAAAGTCTCCTATCCCTGGTCTAGAACATTCCTTAAGCTCTGATGACTTTTTACCTTCTTTGTCTCCCTTCCATTTTCAGGCATCCTTTCATCCTAGGAAAGGGAATGGGCATTTATGAGATGCCTGCTGTATACTGGCACCGCACTAAGCTCTTCATGCCTTATTTAACCCTCACACCAGCCCTGGTGAACTTGGTACTGTTGTTATTTTTCCCGTGTTACAGGTGAAGACACTGAGTCTCAGAGAAAAGCGTCTGCCCAGTGGGAGGGGTGGAGCAGGAATTTGAACTGTTCTGCAGAGTCGTGGCACTTCTCTTGGTTTCAACCCGCTCAAGGGAAGGGTCTTGGCTAAATAGCAGCTTTGTGTTAGGCTATCAGCTCCATGAGGCTGGGTCTAACCCTGTAACCTCGGTGCCTAAGACAGAGCCTGGCGCACGGTGGGCCTTTAGTGGTGACTTGTTGTGTTGTGTGGGGAGACACCCAGTCCTTGTGGCACGTGTCTTGTATAGAGTGAGGTCTGCACTGGGCCTCACGGGACATCAGAGTGAGCTCCCGTTCTGCCTTTACTCGCTTCTGATACGATCAGGAAGGACGAGAGAAACTGACATATAAGGAGAACTGCTGAAGGCCTGGCATACTTCTAAGAGCTTTATTCCCTTTTTTTAAACAAAATTTTGCATTTGTTTATTTTGGTGAAATACATATAATTCAAAATTTGCCGTTTTAACCATTTTAAATGTACAATTCGGCAGTGCTAAGAGCTTTTTAATCTCATTCAAACCCCTGCTGCTTAAAATGGGGACCACAGCCAGCTGCATCGGTATCACCTGGGCACGGTTAGACACTCAGGATCCCAGGCCCTGGCCCGGACCGAAACCTGCACTTCCGCAGCAGCCCCGGGGAATCCGTGTGCACAGAAACGTTTGCGAAGCATTGGTTTAAACTTCACAGTAGCTCTGAGAAGGGAGGGGTCTTTTGTTTGCTTTTTTTTTTTAAGGGATAAAGGAATTATGGCTCAGGTTGAGCTGTTAGACCTTAACTTATACCTAAGTTTGATGGTGGAGGCAGCACGGTGTGATAGAAGAGGGGCCTCAGTGTGGAGTTGGACAAGCCCTGGGGTTTAATCCCACGTAGGTACTTTTATCCCTTCAGTCGACATTTATTAAGCATCTGTTGTATACTGTGCTTGGTGCTGGGGATGCTGCAGTGTACAAAATAGATATGGTTTGAACTATAGGGAAGAAAATGATTTCCTCCACACTCTTAGGTTCAGTGGCTGGGGCCCACAAATCAAGCCACTAAAATATTAACAGGACAGAATATTTATTATGTGCACATGGGGGGCCTCACAGAAAAGAAACGAAAACCCTAAGAAAGTGGTTAGGCCTGAGAGCTTCTATGCTGTTTTAACAAAGGGTGATAACTTTGTAGAGAAGTGGCAAGACAAAGAAACAGAGATTTGGGCTTCTAGAGGTGGTAAATTGTGGGAGGGTAAATATATTGGAGGGGAAGCTAGTGGAAGATTAGGGTTGTTTTAGTAAGGTTTGTTTGTGCAGATCCATGTCAGAGTTGCCAGTGATAATGGTTGTTCTCCTGGTATGTGAGAAGGGAAGGGAAAAATTTATGGGAAGGGAAATTTATGTCCTGCTTTTAGGCAGATAGGGGAAGGGCAAAGAGGTCTTTTTGTGTTTGCTCTTGCTTGATTGCCCTCAGTTCAAAACTGTCCTTATAACGAAGTGGGGTATTTTGGGGTGGCATAATTCTGACCTTCAGAATATGCTCCAGTTATCTGTTACTCCATAATAAACCACTGAATTTAGTTGCATGAAACAACAATAGTATAATGTTTCACAGTCCTGGGTGTTGACTAGGCTCAGCTGGGCGGTTCATAGTTTCTCTTGTGGTCGGGATCAGATGTGGCTGGGATTCAAGTCAACGCAAAGGTTTCTGCAGTCTTTCATCTGGTGGTTAATGCTGGCCAAGGGCTGGAACCTCCCCTGGTCTGATCTCTCTGTGTGGCCTGGATGTGCTCACAGAATGGTGGCTGGTCTCTACGAGTGAGTGTTCCGAGAGAGAGCTGGGTGGAAGCTGTATCACCTTTTATGACGGAGCCCCAGAAGTCACATAGTGTCACCCTTGCCATGTTCTCTTGGATGAGGCAGTCACAAAGCTCTGCCCAGGTGCAAAGGGAAGGGGTGCAGACCCCGATTCTAGATGGGTAAATGGCCACATCTCATCGTAAGAAGAGCGTGACGTTCTGGCTATCATGGGAAAGTACAGTCTGCTGCATGCCGTCGGGAAGCTTGTGGATCAGCTGGGAGACAGCCATGGAGCGGTCAGCAGACGCGTAACCACGTAACTATGTAACTGCAGTTGAGATGAAAGGTAGGAATCAAGTTACATGAGAATCAGCAACATTTGTGACTTTGGGCACATCGCTCTTCCTTTGGGGGTCTCAGTGTCTTCTTGAAAATGGGTTGCGGCTCAGTTTGATGTTTGCTGCACCCCTTCTCCTGTGCCACATCTGAGCCCTGTGACCTGGGGAGGAGGACACTGCGACGTGCCCTTTGCTTATCTTCCTGTCACCCTGAGTGCTGGAGTCACAGTGGAGCTGGGACGCTGGGGAGAGTCCAGCCTTCCCGCTCTCTGAGCAGCAGTGGGTGATCAATCACATGTTGCCAGCGCTTGGAGTGATCAGCCACAGCCTGGCTCCTCTGGGCCGCCTGTGCTGAGTCACTGTGTCGGCCGTCCTCCCCAGCTGGCCTGCTCCTGCTGCATGACTCAGATGTCTATTCTGGCCCTGGTTTCTCAGTAGGGCCCCTCCCATCTCCGCTGCCTGCTCTGGGGCTGACTAGGCTTCTGGGAGCCTGGGCAGGGCCGATCGAGCCTCCGACCCTCTGATCTCACTGCCACTGAGGCTCCTGCTGGGCAGTGGTGGGGAGGGGGTCGTGTAGACAGGGGGATGGAGGCCGCAGCAGATCATTTGGTGGATCCTCCCTGCTCACAGCGCGGTCCTTGGTCCAGCGGCAACTGCTCAGCGTCCCCAGGAGTTCAGGCCCCACTCCAGACCCACTGAGTCAGGATCCCCCTTTAACAAGACCCCTGGTTGGAAAACACTGGTTTAGGACATGTAGTAAAAGCTGCTCAGCTCATTTGAAGTAAGAGATATTTTTAGTCCTGTCCAGATGACATGGAATATTTTGCCTCCAGGATTTTACTACGAACACTTCCAAGCTTGTAGAAAACGTGAAAGAATCACACAGCCAGCAGCCACACACCTGGCACCCGGAGCCACGGTCAGCATCTTGCGGAACTCGCTTTATCACGCACCTGTCTGTCCAGCCGGCTGCTCGGCCACCAGCCAGCTAGTGTTTTTGGTGGCTGAAACTTACTTTGACATACATGAATACCCTTCGCCCAAACACTTTTCACACAGATCATTGGCTTGAGTTCAGTATCTGCTTACAGTTCTGGGTTTTTTCCTTAAAATTTACATGCAGGGGAATTTCTCATCTGGTTAGCATTTGATGAATTTTGATAAATGAATAACTTTGAAACCCCTGTCAAGATACGGAACATTACAAGGTCTCCAGAAAGTTCCCTCATGCCTCTTCTTGGTCAGTCTCCACCGCCACCCCCCAGAGGCCTGATCTTGGGCTGTTGAGGGTTGAGCATGGCAAAGCCCATCTTCTCTCCCTTCGTGCTGTCAGCCCTTTGGTGGTTTAGCGTCATGATGGCGGCTGAGCTGGGCTAGGCAGGTGCAGACCTTACCACTGCCCTGGAGGACAGCTGAAAGGAGGGGGGACAGCAGATGGTGGGGGCTCGGAGGGAGGTGCTGGCAGCTCTGGGGGCCTGAGGAGAGGTCGCTGTCAGTGCCGGGGAGGGAGAGGATCCCCGATCAGAGGAATGGAAGCCTCGGCCAGGTGAATGTGGTTGGAGTTGATGGGGTAGGCCATGCTCCTGGTAGAGGAACCAGCATGTGCAAAGGCCCAGTGGTATGATGGAGCTTGTGGGTGTCTGGGGACTGCGTGGAAGTCAGCTAGGCTAGGTTGGAGGGGCCAGAAGGTGAGTGGAAGGAGTTGGGGGAGCCAGGGGAGCAAAGCATGAGACATCAAGGGTAGAATTGTGTGTCAGGAGAAAGGCTTGGAATTTTAACCTGCCTGTGGTGGGAGCTGATGAAAGATTTTCCAGCAGTGGAGTGGCACCCTGGGGTTGGACTGGTTTTGGAGGATCCCTCAGGCTGAAAGGAAGAGGATACATTGGTCAGTGGCAGTCAGAAAGCCATTGCGGGTGCCCGGGCAGGCAGAGAGGAAGGCTGAGCTGGGACATTGATTTTGTGCATGCTAGTGTGCGAAACGCTAGAAAAAACCAGACAAGTGCATGGGACAGACAGAGGATTCACGATGTGTGCTGCAGTGCAGGAAGCCCAAGCAGAGAGGCAGTTTGCACAGCTGGTAAACAGCCAAGCAAACAAATCGCCGATGTTTGCATTGTAGGGCGAATCTCTTCCTGTTGGACGTTCAGTTTCTATCTAGTAATAAAGTGCATTGTGTTATTTATTTAATCCTCCCAACGAGACAGGACTGATCTGTCTCCGCATTTCACCGATGAAGACACTGAGGGTCATAGTGGCGAAGTGTCAGGGACCCTCCCACTGGGTTTTCACACCTGAGCATGCATCTTCCTCGCCTGGAGAGCTTGGTAAAACACAGGTTGCTGGGCCCCACCCCCAAAGTTTTTGATGCAGTAGGTCTGGGTGGGGCCCAATCATTTGCATTTCCAGCAAGTTCCCAGGTGCTACTGGTGATGGGGCTGCATTTGAGAGCTACTGCTCAGATTGCTGCTGCCTGTGTCCCTTACTGCTGGGCATTCGGGCAGTGTGGAGTGGAAGTCACTGGCAGAAACCTGATTAGAACTAAAAGCAGAGTCACAACCAGAGATATGTGTAGAGACCCACAGAATTTCTGACAGACAGGCCAGGGTGCTGAAGTACCCAGACAGGGTCCCCAAACTAGCTTGTACAAGGTAAGGAATGACCAGTGCTCAAAGAATCAGTGCCTGGGACCGTTGTACCCAATTGGCTTAAATCACAGGGTTTCTGGCCAAATCATGTGGTGCCAAACATAGATGTCAATATAGATGCCAGAGAACACATCTCACTCTGCTTGTGTAAATCAGATTTGCCCTCTCTCTGCCATCAACTGGACTTGGCTGAATTATTTTCATTGCTGGATGAATGATGGACCAGTTAACAAACCTCCTTCATCCCACCTGGGACAGGAGTGGCTGCACTGTAGCCTCCGCGGCTGGGAACCCCCTGGCTGGCAGCTCTGTCTTTGCACCGAGGGAGTTATGCCAGGAAGTGGCCCTTCAGAGAAATGCAGTGCTGCCTGGATTGTCATGCAGCGGCCTCTTTTTTTTTTTTTCTTTTTTACTGTTAGTTTTGGCTACTTCAGAAGTTCAGTTGTCTGTGTTATCACAAAATCCCTTCCGTGTCAAATAGAGACGTCCAGAAACCAGCTCCCAAACTGATAGATTTCCTCCTCTGCCCGTGGGAGGGGGACCCTGTGTTGGCCTCTGTGTCAGTAACTTCATATAATCTGAAAATCCACGTTGGATCCAGAGGAGAGAGGAAGCCTGGGGAGAACTGGACAAAGCTCTTGGAGTGTGCGGCTTAGAAACTGCGAAATGTTCCGTTGGTGACACGACCTTGTTCCATTTGCAGGGGGAGTTTTTGCCCAGTGGATGGGGACTCTTACTGGCCAGAGAGAGGGTTAGTGCCTCCGGGGCTTGAGGGTCTTGTCGAGCTGGGCATAGGCTGCGTTTCGGCCCCTCCACCAGCCCCCACCGTCTCTGTCCCCTGTGTTGATGCCAAGGCCGAGGACGACTGGATTTGCAGGCAAACAACTGAATTTGAGGCCTGACTTCGCACCTTAATAATCACCCTGTCGTAGAGTGTTGTGTAGCTTGCTGGAAGCAGGGGTTCGCCAGCTCTTTCTGGAAGGGGCCAGCTGTAAATGCCTTGGGCTTTGCAGCCCATGCAGCCTCTACCGCAGAGGTCCTGCCATGTGGCTGAAAAGCAGCCACAGACAGTATATAAATGAGCGGGCGTGACTGTGTTCCAAGAAAACTTTATTTATAAACAGCCGGCCTGTGCGCTGTACTTTGCCACTCCTGACGTGTAAAGCACCTGAAACAGTGCTTGGCGTATCACGAAGCCATTGGTTTTTTTCCTTCCTCCGCTTTATTGACGTATCTTGACAAGCAAAAGTTGTATATGTTTAAGGTATACAACTTGATGCTTTGATATACTAGAAGCCATTGTTGCTGTTTTTACTATTATTATTGCAGCTACTAATAATACCATTTCTTGAGCTTTTACACAATATCCTAAGTACTTAACTTGTTTTATCTCATTTAATCTTCACGGCTGGGGAACTCGCCCAAGGTCCTGCAGCCAAGAAACGGCAGAGCTGTGATTCCAGTTCCGCCTGCTAAGTACTAAGCTGCCCCTCGCCCCACCAGCTCCTTCTCTCTGGCACCCTGGTGTTTTCCTTTGTCACAGCTCCTACTGTTTATTGTTATCTGTGTGTTTGCATCGGGAGGCAGGGGCCTCACTGGTCACTGTCACTGTCATCTTCACAGCTCAGTCCCCAACCCTCAGCCCTCATCCTAGCGTGTAACTAGGTCCTCCCGAAATACTTGCCCAGGAAATAAGTGAGTCATGACAGCGGGCCTCACCTCGTCCTCCCTTTGCTGCCAGCAAGCACCTTTCACAGGGGGTAGGACCTGGGCTGCACTCGAAGTGGCTTTGTGATTCACCGATGACCCACCCACTGACTGGGGTGGGCAGGAAATGTCCACTCTTCCAGAAGAAAAACCAACCCGCAGTGAAACATTCTGTGCCCGGCTTCCAAAGCAAATGCTGCCACCTCCGCGAGCGATGTTGCCACCTTAGGTTGGAAAAATTCCAGTTTACAACTCAGTCCCACGGACCTCATGTCACGGGCTCCTCCTGGAGGTGTTGTGAAGTAGGCTGAGCAGTAGGAGCAGCTACTCCCATTTTTCAGATGAGAAAACCAAGGCTTTGAGGGGAAGAGACTCATCCGAGATCATTCAGCTAGAAAATAGCAGGGCTGGATTTAAACCCAGGTCCGTCTGGCTCCACAGTATGAACCTGCTCCGTGGTGGATTGGTCGGGAATGTCATCTGTGGGCCAGCTGCCCCTGGTTTACCGTGTTACAGATACGCTGGTGTCAGGGCCCCAGCCCCAAGCTCCTGAGTTAGTGGGTCTTGGATGGGGCCCGGGGCACCTGCATTTAACCAACTCCCCAAGTGATTCTGGCAGGCAGGCAAGGCTCGGGGTCCCCCTCACCCTGCAGGTCCTCGGAACGGCACCCGGTCCTTCTTGGCTCTGGCCTTGTGTTTGAATCACTGGACAAGGCTTTTATTTTGCCATTTATGATGGAAACAGAACATAGACGGCACAGAATAACGAACTGCCCTGGGCTCTTGACCCTGCATCACATAGGTAAGCATTTCAGTACGTACCTCAGAAGGACACGGGTTTTTAAAATTTTTTTTTAATAACTTCTTTGTTTTGAAACAAGCTCACACAAAGTTGCAAAAAGAGTAGAGTTCCTATGGACCTTCACGCAGCTTTCTCCAGTGATAATATCTGAGAGAGAAGGATTTTTAAAAATGTAACTGCAATACCATCTTTGGCATAAAAATATTAATAATAATTCTTTAATGTCATCAAATGTTCCAGTAATCCATTGAGGTTGCAGAACGGCTCATTTCTTTTTTTTTCCAGCATCAGTGTGAACATGTGTATTTAAACATACCTGGTCTGTTTCAATCCACTGTACTTACCATCCTGTTGAAGCTCAGTTGTCTCTTTGTTGGCCAGTGGGAGCAGCTTCTGGTTGGTTCTGGGGCCTTTGAACTATCGCACTCATCTTTAGTTTCTTTGTTGTCGGGCACAACAAGATGTTCTAGGCTTATCTTGTACGTTTCCTGCTCAGCCTCTTTGATAAGAAGAATCTGGAAGTTTAAAACAAAAACAAATGCCTGGTCCTACCCCACACCAGCTTAGTTAGAATCTCTGGGGTTGTGGGGTAAGGCCCAGAGTGTTTTTTTAAAAGCACTCCCAGCCTGGATGGAAAACCGCTTGATTGGAGTGTGCCGTCCTGCCAGGCTCTCTGAATACCTTATCTCTGCAAAGTACTGGAATGGTTGAGCCGAGTCCTTGGCTAAAGACCTCATTGCTGCACGGTGACCTCCCTTCCCTGAACTAAAGCTTGTGTTTCAGGAGACCCGAACCACATTGAAAGCCGGCTTCTGTCTGTACTGCAGAGGCTCTGTGCTGCTGTCACTTGCCTTGTCTGCCTGATGTCGAGCAACATTGTACTTCTTGGAAATAGGTTCTTCTATAGCTTGTTTAGAATCTGTCAGTGACTGTCCGTTGCCCTTAGGAGGAAGACCAGAATTCTTTACGTGGCCCCCCATGTAGACTGCTCAGGCCCCATCTTGGTTCCTGGAGTCTGCTGTGCTTCCGTCTACCACAGGGCCTTTGCACACACTGCTCGCTGCTGGGCATGCCTTGCCTTTCCCCTTAGTTTCCCTCTACTCACCCTTCGGATGCCAGCTTCACTATCTTGCTCGCGGAAGCCTTCTCTGACCCCAGTAAACTAGATCCGCCCCATCTGTACATGTTGTCTCATCGGTAATATTTACCCACTTGCAAGGCACGTGGCACAATTGCATTGTTGCATTTGCTCACGCGAGCAGTTGGTGTCTCTCTCTGGAGCCCAACTCTTTGGGGCTCACATTCTGTCCCTATTGCTTCTAGCTGTGGGAACTTGGGCAAGTCCTTCCACTTCTGGTCCTTGGTTTCTTTAACTACGAAACAGGGCTGATACTTTCACCTACCTCTTAAGGTGGTTATGAAGATCAGATGGGGCACTTTGTGTAAGGCACCTAGAATGGAGCCAGCTAGTAGAGGAGATGCTTGTTGGGTGGGTGAATGAACATGGTGGGGGTGACAGCAGCACCGTGTTCGTGGAGTTCTGTGGGGACGTAAAATAATGTGCGTAGTTGGCTCTCTGTAGAGTGTCTGGCACGTAGCACTGCAAATCTTTGTGGGACAAATGGGTGAAGTGGGGTTGACAGCAGCCCCAGCTCGTGGGGCGGGTCTGGAGCACGGTGTGCCGACACTCAGGAGGTACTTGCTGGGTGCAACCAGAGGAGCTGCCATGCGTTTCGTTCTCCTGGGGCTCAGGAGAGGAATTGATTTGGGGGGCAGAGCAGTACGGGAGCGGGTGACGGTCCTTCTGAAGGAGGAGTGGCCAACTGCCAGCTCCTTGACGAGCTCTGGCATAGGTGACAAGTTTACTTGTTATTACCTTTTCTTTTCCACCCTGTGCTTTCTTCCCACTAGAATCCTTGCCCGGAATCTGGTGTCTCCTTCCTTTCCAGGATCACCTTCTGGTGGATCACAGGGTAAGGCGGGTGCCCCAGACCCTGGGTGGGTCATGGGGAGTGAATGAATGAATGAATGAACAAATGAACAGACGCAGCTCGGCTCCCTCACTGCTCCCTCCCTCCGTCCCTCCCTCCTTTGCTCTTCTACGGAATTGGGTCCTGATCCTGAGTCTGCCTGCGCTGGGCGCATGGTCTCAGAGACACTGACTCTGTCCCCCAAGGTCATGCACGTGACCTTAATAGTAATACGTGAACCATGAGCAGCTTAAACCCTCGTGGAAGTCTTGGCCTGGGGTAGCCAGAAGCTGTCCTGCTCTTAGCTGTAGTTTTGGGCATTTTCGACATTAGGTATAGTTATTCATATTACTGATATCGTCTTCTCTCCCCTGTTGGAAAAATACTACACGCTGACCCTAGGAGGTGTGGGTAAGAGAAACATGCATAGATCAACAACAAGAAAACAGAGGCAACTACTGTTAGCATTTTGATATACTTCCTTCTATCTTTTTCTGCCCATTGTCAACATCTTACTGGGGATTATTTGAATCTTTTTTCCCCCCTGATAAGCATCATCTTTGTCTTTATGAACTTTTTACAAACATCTTTTTTTAATGAAATGTTTTACATAATTTTTTCAAATTACTATTAAAGAGCATCACCAGGACAATTGATGTGATTTGAATATGGACTGCATTCTTGTTTTTGATAATTGTACTCTGGTTATATAAGAGCTTGTCCTGGATTTCAGGGGATACATACAAAGTTTTAGGGATAAAGGCATGTAGAGTCTGCAACTTACTTTCAAATGGTTCAGGAAAAGATGGTGTGTTTGCATGTGTGTGTGTCGGTGGGTAAGACAGAGAATGCTTCTGCAGTACATTAACAGCAGTGAGCTAAGTGAATTCTCTGTACAATTCCAGTGATTTTTTTTTCTGTAAGTTTGAATTTATTTCAAAATAGCAAATGAAAATGTTAGGTCTACTGTTTATCCTGAAAGTGTTCAGACATGTAGAAAGGCTGGTATACCGCAACAACTCATCACCCACATTTAAATAAGATTGCTAGTGCTTCGTCATAGCAGCCTTTTTAAATTTAAAAAATCTAAAAAGCAAATTGAAGCCATCCTGATAGTTCCCTCCTGAATCTTCTGTGTGCATCTGTAAGAAAAAAAAAAAAAGGACGTTTTTCCTAGGCGACCTAACAGAATGAGCGGTAATTATGTAACATGCCTGAATGTCCATCCGTACTGGGATTTTCCTAGTCGTGTGGCTGCCTCAGGTGGCAGGGGCGCTGGGCGTGTGGAGTGAGCCCCACCCTCCTCCTCCTCCTCCGCGCGTGGGCTCTCGTTGACTGCTCCCCTTGTGTCTTGGCCCAGGTTGATGATCCGGGGCTACCGCCAACCCCTGGAGGGCAGTGACCTCTGGTCCCTCAACAGGGAGGACACTTCGGAACAAGTTGTGCCTGTGTTGGTAAAGAACTGGAAGAAGGAATGTGCCAAGTGTAGGAAGTAAGTGTGAGTTTCCTTGCACTTCCTGGGAAGCCAGACACTCAGAATGATCTGGTTGCCTCCGTGCCGTGGCCTGAATCTGGGCTGGGGCGCTGGCAGTGCTGCCTTTTACTAGCTTTGTGGCTCTGGACAAGAGGCCTCACTTCCCTGGGCCATAGTTTGCTCATCTGCCAGATGAGATAGAGTCTTACATGCAGTTAAGGAAATTTGGGCAGAAGAAAGAAAAATGTTGCTTAAGCGGGCCATGGATTCTGTTTGCCACAACCCCCTGAGAGCATGTGCCAGGGGCATGGGGCACTCTTTTGTTAAGAGTTTTTTCAAAGTGGCAGTATAAATCTTGAAATCTTCATAGAAGTTTCTGCACATCAGTAGACATCCCTGGATGAGCCTAATTCGGGAGCCCTATTTTTAAATGCATTTCTTGAAGTGCAGTGTTGTTCATTTGGAATGTTCCACTATAATTTTAAATTATCTTTTGTAAGATTTCATCACTTTTATAAGCATTTGTTGCTTCCAGGGCTTCGTGCTTATACGTGGAAAGATAGTGTAGCCCAAAGGTGCAGTACTCAGATTTTAGGAAGTTGAGGATCCCACTTTTATGTTGAGTCTTGACTTCAGCTTTCAGGTCCCCTTGCTCACCTTAGGCATTGATTTTTCCCTGCCTAAGGATGCAAGAAAAATAAACAAAGGGGGTTGAACCCAAAAATCCCTGCGCATTTTCAAAGCCAGAGTTTACACCCCTTGCAGCATTGCCATTGAAACTGTTGACAGTTTCTCTTTGACCCAGTCAGCCATCTGAGGCCTCTAACTGTATCCAATCCAGTTCATTGTCAGATCCAATCCAATCCTGGATCCAATCCAGTTTTTGTTGCAACTAGTAAGCCCAATGCAGATCAAAAATTTGCTCAAACTCAGCCCAAAAGACACATCTGTGGAGGTTTAGAATCCAAGAGAACTTTCCTGTGATCCCCAGCTCCTGGGGGTTGCTGGAAGCTCTACTTAGAGTCCCACTTCTGACACCATCTGTTAAAAGACAAACTTTAGACAAATTAAATTTAACAGAGTTTGAGCCAAGAATGATTCACAAATCAGCCCCCAGAACTAGTGTAGGTTCACGGTGACTTTGGGTCTGCCACATGGACAGATAACACTAAGAGGAAGTGACATACAGGAAGCAGCTGGATTGGTTGCAGCTCTGCGTTCTCCTTATGTGAACATGGTTTGAACAGTTGGCTGCCTGTGATTGGCGGAGACTTGCCTACTCGTTACCAGAGTCGGTTACAGTCTTTACATGTTCAATGAGGTTATAGTTCACACATATGGAGAAGCCTTTAGGCCGAACTTAAAAATATGTTAGGAGCTTGCTTTAGGCTGACCTTAATTTCACACTCTCACGAGGCTCCTTGCTGGTGGGGATCTCCTCAGCCCCTGGCCCAGAGCAGGAGTTCAGGCAGTATTAGTGGACACGTGGCCAATTGCTACCTTTGCCCATGTCAAACTTCAGATCAAGTCAGCAAGTCCCTTTCTCCCCCCAAGTCCCCACCCTCCCGGCCCTTTCTGCCCCCCTGTTCTGGGCGGTTTTATCCAGACTCAAACCTTCCCTGCTCAGCTTTCCTGTCTTCTTGCAGCCGGACCATTCAGATGGTCTGCGTGTTTCTTCTCCCTTCCGGGAGCTCCTTTCAGCCTTGTGGGCCTTGTGACTGGGTGTTTTCCTTTCCTGACTTAGCTGAGCCCGTCCCCTGCACTTGACCTCCACCGCCCGGGTCTGGGCCTTCCTCCCCTGCCTGCTTGAGTCCATCTCCCTGGCCCTTGGGCACCCGTCTCCTGGCGGTTGAGAACAGCCCGTGCGGCACAGGGTCCTGCCCAGGAAGCGGTGTGCAGGACGGTGAGGGCTGAGCCGCTCCCTTCCTCCTTGCCAAGAAGGCCTATATAAGTTAAAAGAAGTGACACAAGCAGGGAAGGACCTTAGGTGGTGATATGACAACATGGAAAACAGAGTATCCTCTGTGGTCAGCGTAATAAGGCTCCTCCCCTCCGACAGTGTCCATGTCCTTATCCCAGAGCCTGTGAATATGTTACTTTACACCACAAAAGGTTTGTGGATGTGATGAAAGATTTTGAAACGGGGAGAATATTCTGGCTCACCTGGGCAGGTGCGATGTCATCACAAGCTTCCTGGTGAGTGGGAGACAGGAGGTCAGGGGGAGGAGATGCTGGCTGCCAGCTTTGAAGATGGAAGGAGCGGCCGTGAGTCTAGGAACGCAGGCAGCTTTTAGAAGCCGGCCACGCCCGGCCCTCGTTTTGGTCACGTTGACTCTGTAGATCGTTTTGGGGCTGGCACTATTCTAAACCTTTCACAAGTTATCAACTCAGTTTTCACAGCAGCTATATGCAGTGGGTCCTACTTTTGTCCTTACTATACAAATGAGAAAACTAAGGCCTCAGGGGTCAAAGAAGTTGCCTAAAATCACACAGCTGGCCAGCGGCCAAGCCGGGATCAGAACCCGTGGCTCCTGCCTCCGTGTTCAGAACTGCTGTGCTAAGCTGCCTCTCTGCGGTGGCTTGTCGTCTTCGGCTCCGCCTTCCCTGAAGGGTGACGTCCCCCGGCCTCTCCCGGGGGTGGTGGCTGCGTCTCTGGTGGAGCCCACAGCTGTTTCCCCCGCTGTGTTCCAGGCAGCCAGTGAGGATCGTGTACTCCTCTAAGGATCCCGCCAAGCCGAAAGGGAGCTCCAAGCTGGATGTGAACGAGGAGGCGGAGGCCTTGATCGTCAAGTCCTCCCAGAAGGACCGGGAGCCCTGTCTGTTCAAGGTGTTATACAAGACCTTCGGGCCCTACTTCCTCATGAGCTTCTTATTTAAGGCCATCCACGACCTGATGATGTTTGCCGGCCCCGAGCTCCTGAAGTAAGTCAGCCCTCTTGCCTCCCGTGGGGCTCCCCGTCTCCTTAGTTTGACCTTTCACTTGCGTAACCCAGCGCCGTAGGGTCCCGCGGTGTGCTGCCCTGGGCCCACAGCCCGTGTCTCCATTGTGACCTGCTTCATTTTAGGCTTTGCTGAATTACCATCTTAGTTAAGGCCACTTCGGTTGCAAGTCACAGAGACCCACTAGGCTTCTGTGAATTCAAAATGGGGAGGACGTGGGTTGGTTTTGGGAAACCAGGAGCAAGGAAATGCTGGCAGATCTCGTGAAAAACTGCAACCAGGAACCGGGAAGGCAGAACGGAGGTTGCCCTCTCCTCCCCGTCTCTGCGTCCCTGTCCCTCGGGGCCACATGTCCATCCTCCTTCCCTCTGTCCCTTGCTTTCCCATCTTGTCACCTCTGGGTGACTTGCTGGTGGTGAGACAGCGATCGGTGTGAGGATGCCAAGGCAGAGGCCCTTGTCTCGAGTGGCTTGGGCCACCTGCGTGGTCAGGTCACGGTGGGCTTGTTTCTCCATCCATGAAACTGAAGCGCCCAGCGACTCAGCACTAACCCGGATTTGCTCTCCCCCACCTGCGTGGGTCACCGCCACGTCCTCCCTTCTCTCCGGCAGGCTGCTCATCAACTTCGTGAATGACACGAAGGCCCCGGACTGGCAGGGCTACTTGTACACGGCGCTGCTGTTCGTCAGCGCCTGCCTGCAGACGCTCGTGCTGCACCAGTACTTCCACATCTGCTTCGTCAGTGGCATGCGGGTCAAGACTGCCGTCATCGGCGCCGTCTACCGGAAGGTAGGGGACCCCCCCCAAACCTGCGTCCCTGGCACACGTGCCAGCTTTGACGTCCCCACCTGCAGCCTCAGAATCCACAGGGATTTGGTGGGGTCTCTGCAGGGCCAGTGTGGGACTCTCCAGGCCAGCTTCTGGAGCAGTGGGGGGAGGGTAGCCTTGGTGACGGACGGTGGCAAGGGTGGTGACCGTCAGGCGTCACACCTTAGGCAAAGCTGACTTCAAGGGTCAGGGTGTGGAATGCCTGTGCACCTGCGGGTCAGCCGCGGGTATTTGAGTTTCTTAGCTTTACTGGTGGTCCTTGATCCAAGTTCAGATCCTCACCTTGCTGTTGATTTTCTGTGTTTGAGCTGGTTCTCACTCGCAATTTGAGTTGAGGTGGTGACAGTACATAGCAGGCATCTGTGTACATCCAGCTTTAAAGGAACCAAGTTTCCTTCTCCATCCCTTCATTTCTGTTGGCTCTGGGGAAAGGACACCGCTTGGCCCATGGGTCAGGAAGACAGGCTTGTGGATAGTTTGGAAAGATGGGCTAGACCAGTGCTTGTCAGCCCTGTCTGTGAATTAGACTCACCTGGGGGCCTTAAACTCCTGACGCCCAGAATTCACCCGTACCAACAGTCAAGGGTGTGCAGGTAGGACCCAGGTGTCTGTTTTTAAAACTCCCCAGGGGATAGCGTGCAGCCACGTGGCCTAGACTGGTGGTTCTCAGCCCGGGCAATTTGCGTCCCTCCCCAACCAGGGGATACTTGGCAATATCTGGAGATGTTTTTGGTTGTCACAACTGGGAGTGACAGCATCTAGTGGGTAGAGGCCAGGGATGCTGCTTAACACCCTACGATGCACAAGACAGCCACACAAAGAATTATCAGTCTCAAATGTTGGGAATGCCAAGATTGAGAGACCCCGGCCCCCCGGTCCTCCAATGGGATTTGGGATGAGCAGCACCAGCGTGACCTGGGAGCTCATTAGAAATGTAGCATCCCAGGCCCCTCCCTGGCCCTCCCGACTCGGTAACTGCACCGGGACACATTCCCCAGGTGGTGGTGTGCACATTACAGTGTGCAGAGTCCTGGTTTTGAGGACGCCTAAGGTCCCGTCCAAATTGAAGCGCTCAAGGTGGGAGGCACTGAGCGTGGTCTGTGGAAGCGTGGGCTTTGTGAAGACCCTGATGGGCCGGGCAGGCAGGCGAGCCGGCAGGAGAGGAGAGAGTCTCCTTCCTCTCCATGGACCTGGTGGGACAGGGCTCTCACCACACTCACCCTCTCTCCCTCTGCTTTGTCCCACAGGCCTTGGTGATCACCAATGCAGCCAGGAAATCCTCCACGGTCGGGGAGATTGTCAACCTCATGTCTGTGGACGCCCAGAGGTTCATGGACTTGACCACATACATCAACATGATCTGGTCGGCCCCTCTGCAGGTCATCCTCGCGCTCTACCTCCTGTGGCTGGTGCGTGTTTGCATCGTTCCCCTTTGCGTGTAGGGAGGGACTCCCTCGTGCAGGCAGTGGGGGTGGGGGCATGAGTGTCAATGACAAGAGTGTGTATAGCTCACTGGCATTTCTTGCTGTCATTCAATTTTATTTCCTGGCCCGTTAACCAATTCGTGGATGTTTTATTTCTCCCATGAGTTGTCAGATTTATATTCTCTTTAGTGGCACGGTGTTTGCGTCTTGACAGTGTAATTAACAACACACCTCATTTTCCCGTTGCATCCTCCCAGACACTAACCAAACTCCTTTATTCACTAGTCCCTAATCATGTTGGTTAAGATTCTGTCGGTTGCAAGAGATAGAAACCTATCTTAAAATAGCCTAAGCAAGTAAAGGGAACTTCGGGGCTGCACATACTAGAAAACTCTGGGGATTAGTTTCAGGTGTGGATGGATCCAGGAGATCAAGAACTGTTTTAAGTACTGAGTCTCACTCTTTAGTCATTTCTTGGCTCTGGTTTTCTCTGAGTCGGCTTCATTCTCAATGGATTTCCTCAGATGGCTTCTATAGTTTTGAGCTGGTATGATTTTTACACATAATATCAGAAAAGAGAGAAGACCACATTTCCCTGCCTCAGCCACAGTCGCAGGGAGCACTCTGATTGGCCTGGCACAGTCCTGTTCACATCCCTGAACCAATCACTGTGGCCCAGAAGGCAGAGTTCTCTGATTGGCCAGCCTTGGTCACATGTCGTCTCCCATTGCAGAACAGATGTGATTGGCAGTTCTTCCATGTGGGGAGGGACAGTTCCCAAAATAAAAAGAGGCTGAGCAGAGAGACTCGTCACGTAACACATGCCTTGCACTTTCCCACCTCTGAGCCTTTGCACATGCCCTTCCTTCCACTAAGTATTCCCTCCCTTTTTCCTAGCTGATGAAATCCTGGCCATACTTCAAGGCTGTAGCAAATGCCACTTGCATTAATTTCCTCCCGATCTCAGTTAGGTGGACTTCCCCCTTTTTTGAATCCCGGTAACTGTAGTGTAGGGGCTCATCTGGTTTTCCTTCCTGAGACAGTTTTTTGTGTGCTCGGTATACTGCCACCACCTCAGCTGTAAAGGGTAGTACGTTAGCTGCTTATGGGCATTTAGCATCTGACTGACTTTTGTATCTTCTGGGGTGCAACCCCTGCAGGGCCTGGTGCATAATAGGGGCACACCAAATTATCCGCTGTTACCAAAAGAGAAAGGGAGAAGAAAAAAATTACCTGCTGATTTTCTTGTAGCTCACCTTTTTTGTATATTTGTAGAACAGAAAGTGAATAAAGTGTTTCAAATAATGAAACTTAGAAGACAAAAATACCAGAATTTAAATATCTAAATAAATGCCAGATCTCTTGGGGTGTCCACTTTCCCAGAAAGTGGCGCCATGGATAAAAACATTTTTGGAACACTTTTTCTTTTTTTTTCTTTTGAGACAGAGTCTCACTCTGTTGCCTGGGCTAGAGTGAGTCCCGTGGCGTCAGCCTAGCTCACAGCAACCTCAAACTCCTGGGCTCAAGCGATCCTCCTGCCTCAGCCTCCCAAGTGGCTGGGATTACAGGCATGCACCACCATGCCCGGCTAATTTTTTCTATATATTTTTAGTTGGCCAATTAATTTCTTTCTATTTTTAGTAGAGACGGGGTCTCACTCTTGCTCAGGCTGGTTTCAAACTCCTGACCTTGAG